>JANAVB010028398.1:3465566-3716909 GCA_029216955.1 Iris pallida
CCGCCCTAGCGGAACGCCGATTCAAACGGCAAGTGCAACGACTCAAACGAGCCGTCGACCCGAAGAGTTGGCATCGACTTAATGAAGAATCGATGAAAGGCTTACATTGGTCCGTCAAGATGAATCCAGACTTAGACTTTCAAAGGCGCACTCGGAGTATCGCTCGGCCGATGCGAACATCGCTAAGGTGGGTGGCTCCGATGAACCCGTCTTTGCTTAGCCTAGACACATAATAATACGGACACTATCACTAAAATTGCTAGGCGATAACACTACGCATGCTAATAAATGACCCAACGCACCTAGCTAAGGGATAAATCCCATCTTGTATGCTTGTATAGAATATGGAAAGGAACATGGAAAATACGAGAACTCTCGTACCGCGCTCCACGCTCGTGCTAAGGCACAAGCTTGCGTTCAACAATGAAACAATGAATGGTTTACAACAATAAAACGGGAAGACTATCAACATAGTCGTTCCGACGTAGAGTTTAGCAACATTGAAAGGCTATGGGACCAATGGATCGCCAAGGCGACTCCCTCACAGGGAGTTGCAAAATGTATGAATGAATAAGTGAATGAGTGAATCAACGAATGAATGAACGAATATATGAAAGAACCAAAGAACGAACGAACAAGTGAAAGAAAGAAAGAAAGAAAAGAAATAATGAATGAAAGATAAGAAAGAAAAGAATGGTTAGCGACAGGTGTGACGGGCACGTGCAACGGGGCTCGCTACCCGCGCTGCACGGACGCCAACCTGGTCGATAACGTAAGAAGGCTACGGGTTAGCCTACGGCTCAGAGACAGCCGTTATGTTAAAAAGACAAGTTAATACGAAATGGTCGAGGACAAACGGTACGAGCGAGGGGTGGCGTATGATGTGCCGTAAAGAGAAAGGGATTCTGCGGCATGGTCAAAGTGTGAAGGACTTGCCGGTCCGGACGGAATCAAAAGGGGCTTACGGGCTTAACTGGGGGGGGCTTGGCCACCAGGAGACGTAAGTGCGGGGTATTTTTCAAGAGACTATCAGGGTGTACCAGCCGCACGCCATGATAGGTAAGAAAATACCAAGGGGAATATGTCCAGGATGGCTTGTGATGCCAGCGACCGATGCATATAGATTAGGTGGGCTTTGCTGGTGGCAATCCACGTGCAAGTCTTTGTATTGAAATCAAAGTAGTCTAAGTTAAATGAACAAGTGCCTACTGAATGACTTGAAATGTATCACTCCAAATGATAATGAATACGTCGTACAAATGAGTTAAAGAACACGCCTACGACGCACTAGGACCCGAGGCAGGGACTCGCACTTGACATTGAAAGTCCACATGAGCTACGTCTCTCGATATTGAAAGTTTATATAAACTGTTGTCTAACTTGGTTTACTTGGAACAGGGAAGGCCGGACGGTAAGTATCGGTAAGTCGTGCATGTATTTTCATGCGACACTTGAAATTGGCAACACGGGATAGGTTATGACATATGCCATGAAATTGATCCTAAGGCAAGATTAGAAAGACAATGAATGATAGAGATGCACAAAAGTAAATGATACGTGTTTGGTAATGATAGCATTGTGGGCGAGCTAGCCTCCCCACCAGTGCATAATAATGTACTGATAACCCCACAGTCTACTTGCAGAATGCAGGTATCGTCGGCGGGTGCGGAGCTTCCATCGAACGTGCTAAGGCGCGGAGCTATCTCTGGAGCCTTGGAGCGTTGCAAGGAGCTGAAGCACCCTATACAGGACATAATATATTGGAACATCGCCATGAATCATTCCATGTTGTAAGCCACTTGGCACGCCTTTTATGTTTCAGAGAGAGAGAGCTTGAGCGATTTGTAATATCGGCCTAGCGCCGCATGTAAACTTCTTGAATATCAATAAATAGTTTGATTTCGTATTCAACTTGTGTGTTCGTTTACTTTCCGCTGCAAATAGGGACACTCTGTGCGACTCTGTGGCCTAGCATCAAATCGGCCGTTTCTGGACTTGGCCTTGCACGGGCGCAACCTAGGCCCATGCGGCATCACGCCTTAGCGAGGACGATCGCTCCTACGGGAGCGGGGCGTGACAGATTGGTATCAGAGCACGGCTTCACGTCCTTGGACATCATTTCGATTTTCTCAGTTTTGAAAGCTCGGTTGGAAACAAAAGAAGTGTACGCTCTCTCATTGTGCCTCGGGATGTTCCATACAATAAGTCTAATATTTTCAAAAGCTCGAATAAGTACTCGGTTGAACGGGATCGATAGGCAAGGGCCTTTATGCCAAAGGATGTTAAACCTGACTCGATAGAGAACACATGCTAAGTTGGCAAGTCGCGTGTATGCCCAAATAGTCCTACGTCGACATTAGCAAGTGAGCGTGCAAACTTGAATATAGCCCGCACGGGATGGTTATGCGGTACAACTTAGTCCGCGTGTCGTGCACCTCGACTTTTGGTACAATCGAGTTACGAGCGATATCAAGTACCGCTCGATCGGGAACGAAGATACACTTAGAGTGTATATCGATAGAAACGCTATCAAACTAACGCTTAGGCGTGTACGAAAGATTTATTGGATTTTGAGGATAATACGAACGATATAGTACGTCGAGGCGATGTGAGCGATTACTCTAGAGATTCGTCGAACGAATCTGAAGGATGTCTTAGCGCATGACGCGAACGTGATTGAGGACTAGATCGTATGGCTTGAATCCGAGTGGTGTATGTGATAGGTTCGAGGAAGGATAAGAGTGAGTATCGACGACTAGTCGAGTGGCTCAAACCCTGAGTGGTGTATGGACGTTATAGAAATTGTTCGAGCGAGACTACAAGATATACGGATAGAACGGGTATGTCGACGAGGCGATACGATCGTGCAAAGCCTTAGAACGCATCACGCTTAGTTGATCATGATTTCGAATGTCTTGAACGAGATGTCGTTCGGACAACTTATGAATGGGCAACGCATGTTAGAAAACGATTCGGAACGATGAATGAAAGTGAATGGTCTTGATCGAGGAAACTTAGAGGATCGTGCGTACGATTTGGGATTGATTCAAATGAAATGTGACTTGAGTTTTGAACAACGATCTTGAAACGAGCTTGAGGAATAGCGATCTAACTTGATCTTGAATATCGAGGAAATTGTGGATTATCCAATTCGGACAATAGCATCAGTCGCACGACTCGAAATTGGTTGCAAAGGAAGATCGTCAGGTTAAGCATATCGTCGATGGTATTGAGGCGTATCAAAGATCGATATGCGATAACTCGGGGGCACTCTGACTCGGCAAATGACGGTCGTGCAAATGTCATTGTTCCGTTGGACGCTATACTTAAAATGTTAAAAATGTGTCGAGGAAAGAATAGATTCGGTTCGAGGATTTTCTAGTTGAACGCATGACGGTCAGACTATCAAATTGATTTGGCTTGGATGAAAATGTGAATACTTGGATTTGCTTCGTTGACAACCACAACGTTGACGTTCTTGTCTTATGCGAGCGCAACTCCAGCCTTGCACATGCGTCGCACCGGATTATGACGATCACTCCGCGTGAGCGCTGATATGGTGATTCATACAGCGGAAGTGATTGAACTTGAATGACGTGGCAATCTGATTGCTTCGACTTGTGGTTTGACGCGAAGGTGGACTCGAGAATAAATTTTGTGCTTGAAGAATTGAACTTGAGGATTGAGTAGGTCCAATCCGCGTATCGAAAATGGGTTAGTCTAAAACTCAAACAAGAGTTACGTCCCGATGAGAATGATTATTGCACGGGAGCGTTGCATGGTGATTCATGAACCGCCGTGGATAATCGGACTCACGTGAGATTGGGGTGCAATGTATTGTCGAGCTGGATGACCTCGTGATCGAATACATGAATTGGTTAGAACTGGTGATTGAACGGAATTGAATATGTGCAACGCAAGTCTTGATGCGGATTAGGTGATCATGCTCGATATTTAGAAATCTGAGTGACGCGAGCTTGGGTAGGAAAATCTTGCACTACCGACTTTGGTTTGACCCTAAGATTGGGGTCAGTGTTGGCATTATTGTTGGGGAACTATGATTCCAATCCTGACATTGACTTAGCCTTGAGAAATAGCCTAGCAGATAGGCGGACGACCCTATGCCGAGTGATTGAACCTGTGCGATTGACATTACAGTATCGTCTGGACGGACGATAGACTTGGGACAACAAGACATAGAGTAGGACGGGAAACAGGGAGTGTGCGTGAACGACGATGAGATTGGCCCCAAACGAAGGGAATGATAGGAATGGATGACGCGCAAGTAAAGTTGGGATAATGAATTGAATCGTTGATAGGAAGAAATACTCGATGATGGTGCAATACTTGGTCTTGAATCGGACGGAAATTACTTAGACTTGGTCGACTCCGCTGAGAAGAAACCGTATTGATTTCGTAGACAAGAACGCTTGAGAAACGAATCGAATCATCTCGATGACCGAGATAAACGATAGTGAGATGCACACAAGTTCGGTTTTAAATCGAAGTTAGCAAAACGATCGGCAAATCAAAACTATCACGAGTAGCTTGTCCGACTTCGCTAATCGCTAAGCTTGATTGAAATGTACGTATTCGGGGGACGCCTTGAATATGTGCACGATCCAAACTCAGCGATATGATGAACTCGAATGCAGCTGCAAGTGGGTGATTGCGATGCACATGAACGAATGAGTGAGTTAGCCTCAGCCTACGTCTCTCGTGTTTGAGAATTACAACGCACCTCGTGCGACCATTTCAGTCTTATGATACGTCGAAGTAGCAACCGAGTCGAAGAAACACTTAAATTGAATAAGTGCCATCAACTCTAAAATGAATAAAAAGTTACTAAATAAAATCGACCAAACGTATGCGACACGGAACTTGGAAAGGTATCGAGTATAGTTCGATGCCATCGAACGGTAAAGCCATTCGATAGGAATTGTCTAAGGTATGCACACGACGATGAGTAAAGGAACGGTAGGATGACCCGCACTCAGGAAGTCTCGAGGACGAGACTTGTTTTGAGTGGTGTATTATGTAATGACCCGCTCCGCCCTAGCGGAACACCGATTCAAACGGCAAGTGCAACGACTCAAACGAGCCGTCGACCCGAAGAGTTGGCATCGACTTAATGAAGAATCGATGCAAGGCTTACATTGGTCCGTCAAGATGAATCCAGACTTAGACTTTCAAAGGCGCACTCGGAGTATCGTTCGGCCGATGCGAACATCGCTAAGGTGGGTGGCTCCGATGAACCCGTCTTTGCTTAGCCTAGACACATAATAATATGGACACTATCACTAAAATCGCTAGGCGATAACACTACGCATGCTAATAAATGACCCAACGCACCTAGCTAAGGGATAAATCCCATCTTGTATGCTTGTATAGAATATGGAAAGGAACATGGAAAATACGAGAACTCTCGCACCGCGCTCCACGCTCGTGCTAAGGCACAAGCTTGCGTTCAACAATGAAATAATGAATGGTTTACAACAATGAAACGGGAAGACTATCAACATAGTCGTTCCGACGTAGAGTTTAGCAATATTGAAAGGCTATGGGACCAATGGGTCGCCAAGGCGACTCCCTCACAGGGAGTTGCAAAATATATGAATGAATAAATGAATGAGTGAATCAACGAATGAATGAACGAATATATGAAAGAACCAATGAACGAACGAACAAGTGAAAGAAAGAAAGAAAGAAAAGAAAGAATGAATAAAAGATAAGAAAGAAAAGAATGGTTAGCGACAGGTGTGACGGGCACGTGCAACGGGGCTCGCTACCCGCGCTGCACGGACGCCAACCTGGTCGATAACGTAAGAAGGCTAAGGGTTAGCCTACGGCTCAGAGACAACTGTTATGTTAAAAAGACAAGTTAATACGAAATGGTCGTGGACAAACGGTACGAGCGAGGGGTGGCGTATGTTGTGCCGTAAAGAGAAAGGGATTCCGTGGCATGGTCAAAGTGTGAAGGACTTGTCGGTCCGGACGGAATCAAAAGGGGCTTACGGGCTTAACTGGGGGGGCTTGGCCACCAGGAGACGTAAGTACGGGGTATTTTTCAAGAGACTATCAGGGTGTACCAGCCGCACGCCATAATAGGTAAGAAAATACCAAGGAGAATATGTCCAGGATGGCTTGTGATGCCAGCGACCGATGCATATAGATTAGGTGGGCTTTGCTGGTGGCAATCCACGTACAAGTCTTTGCATTGAAATCAAAGTAGTCTAAGTTAAATGAACAAGTGCCTACTGAATGACTTGAAATGTATCACTCCAAATGATAATGAATACGTCGTACAAATGAGTTAAAGAACACGCCTACAACGCGCTAGGACCCGAGGCAGGGACTCGCACTTGACATTGAAAGTCCACATGAGCTACGTCTCTCGATATTGAAAGTTTATATAAACTGTTGTCTAACTTGGTTTACTTGGAACAGGGAAGGCCGGACGGTAAGTATCGGTAAGTCGTGCATGTATTTCCATGCGACACTTGAAATTGGCAACACGGGATAGGTTATGACATATGCCATGAAATTGATCCTAAGGCAAGATTAGAAAGACAATTAATGATAGAGATGCACAAAAGTAAATGATACGTGTTTGGTAATGATAGCATTGTGGGCGAGCTAGCCTCCCCACCAGTGCATAACAATGTACTGATAACCCCACAGTCTACTTGCAGGATGCAGGTATCGTCGGCGGGTGCGGAGCTTCCATCGAACGTGCTAAGGCGCGGAGCTATCTCTGGAGCCTTGGAGCGTTGCAAGGAGCTGAAGCACCCTATACAGGACATAATGTATCGGAACATCGCCATGAATCATTCCATGTTGTAAGCCACTTGGCACGCCTTTTATGTTTCAGAGAGAGGGAGAGAGCTTGAGCGATTTGTAATATCGGCCTAGCGCCGCATGTAAACTTCTTGAATATCAATAAAGAGTTTGATTTCGTATTCAACTTGTGTGTTCGTTTACTTTCCGCTGCAAATGGGGACACTCTGTGCGACTCTGTGGCCTAGCATCAAATCGGCCGTTTCTAGACTTGGCCTTGCACGGGCGCAACTTAGGCCCGTGCGGCATCACGCCTTAGCGAGGACGATCGCTCCTACGGGAGCGGGGCGTGACAGATTGGTATCAGAGCACGACTTCACGTCCTTGGACATCATTTCGATTTTCTCAGTTTTGAAAGCTCGGTTGGAAACAAAAGAAGTGTACGCTCTCTCATTGTGCCTCGGGATGTTCCATACAATAAGTCTAATATTTTCAAAAGCTCGAATAAGTACTCGGTTGAACGGGATCGATAGGCAAGGGCCTTTGTGCCAAAGGATGTTAAACCTGACTCGATAGAGAACACATGCTAAGTTGGCAAGTCGCGTGTATGCCCAAATAGTCCTACGTCGACATTAGCAAGTGAGCGTGCAAACTTGAATATAGCCCGCACGGGATGGTTATACGGTACAACATATAGGAGGATGACCATGTGACCACGACATTAGCAAGTGGGCGTGACAGATTGGATCTAGATTGAGCCGATGTGGATTCATACATAGGGTACGCGTACTATGGTACGACATATAGGAGGATGACCATATGACCACGACATGTAATTCCATTATCAAGATGGGGTTAATCTAAGCAACTTAATTTGGTAGATGCATTGGATGGGAACGGAATCCTGAGATCGTGCCATACTGGCCACCCCAGGTCATGTCCTGATGTGTCGGGTTGGCCACCATGGATACAGTTTCACCCACTTATAGTAGATGACTATATCCGACTTTTACGTGCTATGGGTTAAATGTTTTAGCACGGTGGCCTTACGGAGGACCGGTGCATAATCAAAGTGCTATGTGTATATGTATATTATATGGTTTGGCTAGCCCTGCTGGGTTGACACGATCAGAAGATTCCTATATATGGCATTACTGGGATAATCCAGACAAATCATAGAAAGCCGTAGGATTGATTGGCCGCTTGTAAGCTGACTTGTTTGTGATATATTTTTTTCTGTTAGCTACCGAAGAACATGGACTATCGTGGTGCGTGGTCCAACCCATGTCCTTGTTTGGTTGTTGGGTTGGGCTATTGTGCTGTGATAGGCTATGGACTGAAGTCGCGAACAGAAGCCCTTTTACCTGCCCATGGTTATAGGATATATCTTATCTCGGCACGATATTGGCACCGTTTGTCCTTGTTTGATTGTAAGGGTGTCGTATTGTCTCGATGATATGGTATAAGCCTATAACTCGTAAATCATGTCTTATTTAACTTATTGGATTTATCTCACTCTTTTGTGCTCCCTTGTGGTACTTGCTATTCGGGGCCTGACCCCGCTGGTTTTGTTTGGCCAGATCCCGTAGCAGCTCCAGAGGATCCAGCCTTCCATCCGAATAATGGTGCACACCAGGAGTATGGGCGCCATGGACCATGAGTAGGTTTCTTCTTCACCGCTTTGATATCTTCTATTTTGTACTTGGCGTTTAGCTACCAGCACTTGTTTAGTCGACAGTTCTGGACACTAGTTTCCTTTGCATGATTGTAATTAAATCAGACTTCAGCTGACTATAGTTATGTACTATTGACTCTCTGAACTAGCTCATCATTTTGTATAGCTAGACTCATGAATCATTTTGATGAAGCGTCAGGGACGCCTTACTGCTTTGTCATATATGATCATTATTTACTGCTTCTTGTTTTGATTGATTGAGACATAGATGCTCTGTGGGACCATAGGAGACCTGATTATAGCATGCACCCCCTAGTCTCTTGACAGCCACGATCGCCGTATGACGTTTATATACCTCATACGGTGTAGCTGGCCTAGTCCGTCTCAGTATTCCGGTACTGGGGCGTGATAAGGTTTTAGTGGTGGCCCATGCAGGTCTATTTTTCAGACTTGTGGGGTGTTGCGATTATAGGAGTCTCAATCAAAACATGTTCCCTTTGATCTCCTGATCCGTCTTCTCTTTCTCTCATCTTGATTACTAACTTGATTGTCATCCTCGATTCCTTCCCGTCCTGTCTTTTGATACCTTGTATCCTTTTCTTTAGGGGCACATCGTTCTCGGCTATTGTAGGAGCCGGCATGGAAGAGAATCCAGTAGAGCAGGGACCAGTTGGAGATCAGCAAGGGGTAGCCCCTCTACCTGGACAGATTTACATCGAGAACGTTACCAAGCATGAGCCAGTTGAGCTACAGAGGCCAGAGGATCCCGTACCTCCAGTGATGCCGGTAGTACCAGTAGCATTAGATGCACCGGCACTATTGCAGATTATTAGAGGGTTATTGGAGACCAAGCAACGCCAAACGGAAGCCCAACAGTAACAACAAATCCGACAGCAAGAACAGAATGTGATACAGAATCAGGGGTTGCAATTAGCCCTTGAGAGAAGTGTCAGGAATGATTCAGGAGCGTCCGGAAGGTTTTGTCGACTTAACCCGAGATATTTTGACGGCACGGAGGATGCCATCACGACGGATGCTTGGCTTCAGGATACAGAAGCCATATTGACCGCATCAAAGGTTCCAGCAGAAGAGAAGGTTGACCAGGTCAGACTTTTACTTCGGGATCTCGCCCGCGATTGGTGGGCATCGGAAGAGGTTGGAATGAGGCGTCCTGTTCCCTGGGATAGCTTCAGTACCAGATTCAAGGCCAAGTACTTTGGCATGGTAGCGCGGTATGAGCTACAACAGAGGTTTATCAGTCTCAAGCAGGCTGGTAAGACGGTGGATGGTTATGCAGCGGAGTTCTGCAGGTTAAGTAGGTTTGCTCGGATGATGGTGGCGACAGAGCCAGTGTCACGCCCCAGAACCAGAATACTGGAGAGCGGGGGCAGACATAGCCAGCTACTTATATGAAATGGAATCCATCTCGCTATACGGTCACGGCTGTCTAGATACATGAGAGTTTATCTACAAGCCAACAGTCTCTTAAGGTCATGAACAAGCCTAGTGTCTCAATCACAAGCAAGTAATTAAAAGTCACAAGATGTATGATCATTAAATATACAATAGTAAGGCGTCCCAAACATTACATATTCAGCTGATCATGAAGCTAGTCGTTACAAAATGTCAGGACTAGCAAGAGTTTAGTCATACATGATCAACCCTAGGATCTGTTAATCATGTTACAGCCCGTAGGCAGACAGTAAGTAAGTGCAACCGAGCTAAACAGGTGCTCGTCGGCTAAACGCCTCAAAAGAATATTTTTACAATAGAGTGGGAGAGCCAAAAATAACCCACTCGTTGCCAGGATTCCTTCTAGTGTTCACCATCTGGCAGGAATGTCGGTAGATCCTCGGTAGCTGCTCCAAAATTTGGCCACACAAAACCAGCTGGGTCAGACCCCAGAAAGAGCAAGTGCCACAAAGGAGGCTTCACTTAAGAACTAAAACCAGCAATCAGCACAAGATATAAATAAAAGTAAGAACTGGAAATAAAGAAAATACACCAGGATGATATACGACGAGATAACCATGGAACTATTCAGATAACCAGGTTACAACCCGTAAACCAAACAAGGACCGGGGTTGTAACCCTTCGTCTGAACAGAACTTGGAATTCTCACCATTTATCGGTAAAATAAATACAAGCATTCTGGTCATTCAATAATTTGGAACAGGATCAGGGAAAGACTAGACTGGTTAGACTCCATCCAGTCACTTCACGGCCAAGCAAGAATTACGGCTTGATACTTTAACTAACTAGGGTTGTCACAAGCCTAATTACTAACAAAATGCAGTGAGATTGTTCCACAGCCACAAGCCCTGCAGACCATCCAGGTTCCCCGGGTTAAAAGATTAGAGTTGAATTCAGGTGGGTACATCGTCCAGGAAACGAATGTACCCTTAGGTAGCTTGAAGGGTGCAACACATGACAGTGTGATGGAAATGTGCCCTACTCGACGGCAGGCTACAGATCCCAAGCGTGCCCAGGTAACGGGATTGCCTGTAGCTGGAAAATCTCTTCATGACTAATGTATTAATCTAGTTGTTAACCTTAGTCCATTTTAGTAGGTACTCCTGATCGTGGTACTCAGGAGTCCCCTCCTAGACATGATGCAAGACAGGACTGGATTATTTGTACAAGCAAATCACCCACGGTGTCCAGGTTATTCATACAGGTCATGTCATGTCAGGTAGCCGTCGCAACAGCTTATCAAGATATAACATGTCAGGTTTATCATGTCAAGTGTACTTGTCAGGAGTGCGCCACGACGGGCCACTATCAGGTCATGTCAGGTTACTCATGTCAGGAGTGCACCACTACGGGTCACTATCAGGTCATGCTCAGGTATCATTTCCAAATATATTAAACAAAATCTGACACGCTGACATGAGACCAAGTCAGCCAAGGCCATACGCTCAGGTCAAACTATGCTCAGGCCAGCGTACACCTTGCTCGCTTAAGCTAGCGTACCAAGGCACGTGTACGCTCAAGCTACAGGTCAGCGTACACCTTGTTCGCTTAAGCTAGCGTACCAAGGCACGCGTACGCTCAAGCTACAGGTCAGCGTACACCTTGCTCGCTTAAGCTACAGGTCAGCGTACACTCAAGCTAGCGTACGAAAGGGTCCATACACTTCCAATGGGAAGCGTACGCAAGGGTCAGCGTACACAAGGGCACGCTCAAGCTAGCGTACGCTTGAGCTAGCGTACGAAAGGGTCTAGGGCACGCTCACGCTAGCGTACGCAAAAAAACACGCTGCCAACAGGCAGCGTATCAAGGCTAGCGTACGCTCGCTAAAGAGCAGCGTACCAAGGCTAGCGTATGCTCGCTAAAGAGCAGCGTACCAAGGCTAGCGTACGCTCGCTAAAGAGCAGCGTACCAAGGCTAGCGTACGCTCGCTAAAGAGCAGCGTACAGCTCAGTGGCGTAAGCTAAAAAGCTAGCTCACTATTCACTGTCTTCTCCAAATGGCAAGAATAGCAAGAACTCTAAAGTTGAATCTAAGCTTCAATTGTCCAAATCTTGGTCAAAACAAGTCCGAATCCAACTTTCCAAAGGTCAAAATTGGGTAGAATGAAATTCTCTACAACATGGAACCATCAAAACTTGAAAACAAGGAAGTTTGATAGATCAAAACCACCAAAATCCGAAAATAACTAATTTCTAGATCTACAAAAATTAAAGCCTCAAAATAGAAAATGACAAGTTCTAATGTGGTTTAGAATCATAAGGAGAAGCTAATGAAACCATCAAAAGGGGTTCTCTTGTGGAAGCAAGTTGCACTTGCCTATGGTTTCCTTGGTTGGTGGAGAAGAGTAATGGTGAGGGAAGGAGAAGTAAATGAGAATTATGGAGGAGAGAGAAGGTTGGTGGGGATAATAAAGAGGGGGGTTGTGGTGGAAATGAAGGAGAAGCATAGGCTAAGGTGTTCCACCCTTGGCCCATGATGAACCAAGCATTGAGCCGGCCGAACCAAGCCAACCCAAACCGAGAGTTAAACCAAGCCGAGAGCTAAACAAGGAATCAGGCAATACAGAATAAAATACGTATACGTATCCCAAAATACGTAATACGAACACAGGCATTACAGCTAGAGAGAGCAATGAGGTTCCAACAGGGACTTCACCTAGAGATTTTGCAGCTGGTCGAGGGACACGACTACCAGACATTCGATGCATTATTGACGGTAGCTCGGAGGCACGAGCTTACTATTCAAAGGTTATCAGCAAGGACTGGGGGCCAGAAGAGGTCTCATACGCAGAGTGCTGGGGGAGGAGCAATACCTCGGACGTCAGCACTAGCACCTGGCATCCGTATTCGTGATACAACACCAGTTACGACAATTGTGACTGCACCAGTTCGACAGCAGCAACAGAGGAAGCAGCAGTAGCGTCAGGAAGCACCAGTGGATTGCACTTACTGTGGTAAGGGAGGGCACACTAGGGATGTGTGTCGTTCAGCTAATGGATTATGCTTGAGGTGTGGCAGTCCAGACCATAGGATTGCCAATTGTCCTATGATGCAGAGGCCAGGAGGGCCAGCTCAACGGTTTCCGGCGTTGCCAGCTCCAGAGGTAGCACCGTATCAAGGGCCAGCACTAGCAGTGAGGCCACTAGCCCAGCGCCCATTACTGACGCAAGCTCAGATGTACCGACAAGCGCAACATCAGGTTGGACAGCAGGGCTAGGGAAGGCAGGGACAAAGGCAAGAAGAATTTGGAGTATTAGAGCAGAGATTGGCTGAAGGCGATCAGATTTTGGGTAAGTTTTGAGTATTATTTATTATAATTCCTTGAGTTTTATATTCGAAGAGTGAAGGCGACTTTCTCGTCTCACTCATCTGCTCTCGTATCATGTGATATATGATATTCATCATGGTCTTGATTACCAGAGTACGTCCTGTAACACCCAGTTTTCCAGAAGAGGATAATTTTAAAATTTTGTAATTATAATTATTATTTAATGATATTTATTTCATATTATGATTTTTAGTGATTTTAATTTATTTTTAAACTATTTAAATTCTTGACTTGTGATTTTTGGTGTTTTGCTAGTGAACAGTAGAGACTGCCTACCCTAGATCCTAGCCATGTGATTAGGGTATTTTTGACATTTTTAGGATTATTTGGATTTATTATAATTTATTTGAATTTATGGGAATTTTTAGAATTTATTTTGAAATTGTTTGAATGAGGGTTGACTAGGTTGACTTTGACTAGCAATGACCTTGGTAGGCTAACCTAGAAGCTAACCCTAGTTGTGTTGGACTTGGTTAGGTCATGTAACCCTAGTTAGACTAGAGTTGACCCATGGTATGGTATTTGACTTAAGTTGGATTTAAGTCATAAGCCATGACTTGTGATTAAAACTTAAATCAATAACTAGCCTTAAAGCCCATAGGCCCACACCATGTACCCAAACCTCACCCTGATCAACCCATGGCAGCCAACCTAGGGTTTCCCATCCTATTTAATGCCTCTTCCATTTGTTCTTGCCTCTTTTAATTATTTTTCTCTCAAGCTTTGAAGAAAGAGGTATAGCCATCTTTCCCAATCTATAACTTTCCCATTTTAACTCCTTTTTGGCTCAAACCACTTGCATTAGATTCTAATTGTCTTCCTCTTGCTGTTCATGGAGAGTATTCTCAGGCTTGGAGCAATTTGGAGAGTTTGGCTAACAAGGAGAAACCCCCATTTTGGAGCTTTCCATTGGAATTTCAACATATAGGTAACTTCCTATTCCTTCCATAGAAATTCATTTTCTTTGCATGATTAGGAAGCCCTAGGTGCCCTCTCTCTGTTGGTGTAGGCATTGTTAGGGTTCGTGTCCAATATGTGTCTGTATCGGACACGTATCATAAATAGTGTGCATGTGTTTGATGAAATGTCTGTGAGGAATTTATTTCTGATTTTTGTGGAACCAATTGCATGGATTGACAGATCTATATATGTACATCATGTTTCGTATGGACTGAGCATAAATTCGAGTCGTGTCTGTGTCCAAAACGGACACGAACACGCCCGCAGCAGCCTTCGGGCAGTGCCCTGCTACTCGGGGGCTATAACTCCCTGTACACGACACTTCTGGACACGAATTTTGGTGTGGACACTGTTTAGGTGACTGACACGAGGCTCACAAATTTTTGTAGGATTTTGCTCAGTAGTTTGAGAGCAATCGCACGCGCACGGATCACGCACTGTTGCACGCGCACTGTACACGTAAAGAATTGCCTTACGCACTCACACACACGACACGACACAACGTGGACACGTTGCAGGCGGTTGGACACTTACTCCTACCCCTGGCAAACATATGTACATGGCCACGTGTCCCCACATGGCCTGTGTCGTACGTTTGACACGTGTGCACGCGTGCACGATACTGTTGTGTGCACAGTTTGTGTCTGAGTTCATGTAGCTATTTGGACGCTTCGTGTCCAGTTTCCTGGACACGAATGGACCCATATGACACGTACTAATATGGGGGACATGTATGTACACCTGTTTGAACTTGATTTAGTTTTTGTGATTATTGGGTTCAGAATTTAAATTCCTGATACACACTGAGATTGATTGGGATTTTTCCTGATTTCAAATCTGATTTTCTTGATTCACATTGTAATATTTTCACTATGGTGTAGGTTTGATGTTAGTGATGAGTTTTGAAATTTCAAATTGGGTTTGGGACTGCTATGTTCCTGTGAATATTCTGAAACCTTAGCTGGTTATTAATGCTTGAGAATGGGTTGTTTAGTCAAGATATCCTTGTGTATCATTTCCCTAACTTGGTATCAGTCATTCCTGATTTTTTTCAGTTTTTCCCAACTGCGTTCATATTTACAACATCTTCCTGGTATTCAATGTTTAAGTTAAATTTCAGATGATAAGCAATGCTGAACTGTTAACTAAGGGATACACATATCTGTTGTTTTAGTTCATAAGTTAACTGGTTGAATTAAAACTGAAGGAAAATTCGAGGCCTTGGGACTGAGTTTTAAATGTTTCCTGAGTTTAGTTAAATTCCTGATAATAATGCATTGAATGAACACATTAAACACTACACAATTCATGTCATTTGATTTATGGGAAATTGATATCATGATAGGGTATGCTAGGCTCGTGTTTGGCTTTTGATTTGCTTTTGGCTCTCAATTTCACGAGATGCATGTACACAGGACTTGGTCATCATTGGTTTCCTGAGATTGATTTCTATTCCTCTCCTTAAAACCAAAATCTGAGATTTACTCCTAGTTCCTCACTGTAACACTTGAACACATTCCTAGTTGCCTGCCCATTTTCTGATACCATGCTCTGATACCCTGTGACTCCACATCACTATACACATGTTTGACACTTGCCTGTTTCACACATTTCCTGATAACACTCAATACACTGAGGACAAACCTGAACCTGAGGACAAACCTGAACCTGAGCTGATTTCCTCTTCTATGCATATTCCTAAACACTAATTTCTGAGGACTGAAGTACATTGCACTATTTTCTCCTATTTTACACACCCTACACAATTCTATACACACACACACACAATTCTCACCTAAAATCTGAGAACAGGTTTTTCCCATACTCCTGTTGAACCTAGTAAATAATTCACACTTTGAACTGTTAAGAATTGCCATGATATTCCTGATGACACTGAGCTTTACCAGGTTTACAAAAACCTGAGAATTCTGGACACTTGACACAAGTGCACATATACATTGATTCATTTTTTTTCTCTGTTATACACCATGCCATTTGCACCCCCAGTTCCAGTCCTTACAGTCTCTTTTGCTGTCCTAAACCTACCCCTAAACACCCCTACATTTTAGTCCCAAACATACACATATTAGCCTCCCTAAACCTGCCTTTGGTGCAGCCCAAACCTGTCCTAAAATACCCACAAAAACATCCCCCTACCAGTCCCAAAACATTCACTTAACCTGTCACCCTGTTTTATCATCCTCTCACACACTCACTCATGATACTTCACTTCACTATTGAGACACACACTTATATATATGTTGACACATACACACTCATAGTCATTAACCCTCTATTAATCCTTGACACTCTAATTCACCTACACACCATGTACATATATGACACCATGTCACACTCTAGCTTGACACTGAACACATTACATGCTCTCCCTATCCCTCTCTCTATATATATATGGCTAAGTGTGTTAATATGATAAATAGAGATTTCCTATTGATATATATACATGTATGTGTATATAGATAGATATATATAAAATATAAAATGTGTGTGATGTGGACTGTAGGGCATAAGGCCTATGTGTATGGTATGAATACACCAATGCTGTGTGTTGATAGTCTAGTATGACTTGTGATTGGTGTGTGATTACTAGACTGGGCTTGGTTAGGACTAGTGAGACTTGTTAGACTTGTTTGGCTTAGGCTTGACCTAGTTTGACCAGTCTAGTTGACTAGAGTTGACCGAGAGTTGACTTTGGTCTAGTTTGACCTAGACAGCATGCAGATGCATTGTAGATTACATTTATCATCCCGTGTATACATCTTGACTTGTGTTGCTCTAACTAGGAGTCAGGTATCTCATCTCGGACAGTACATTTACTTCAGACATTCAGATACGAGGCGAGTACATTCTCTGATTATTTCATATCCTGCTTAGAATTATTTTCTGTATTAAATTACTTTACTTGATACTGTCACATTGGTTACACGGATTAGTACTATATGGATCCCTTCTTAAGATGTTATCCCTTCAGGGAGTATCGGGTACTCTATGTTCTGTGCGTTTTACTTACATAGCGTATCATATGCTTCTTTGATTCTTTGATCACTTGTGACATATACCCATATGATCACAGAGTCTTCTTTGAACCCTTATCCCATTTGTGGGACTACTATGTATCACCCTTTGGGGGCTTATCACCTTTCGGAGGCTTATCACCCTTCGGAGGCATATCACCCTTTGGGGGCTTATCACCTTTCGGAGGCTTATCACCCTTCGGGGGCATATCACCCTTTGGGGGCTTATCACCTTTCGGAGGCTTACCACCCTTCGGGGGCTGTTACATAGAATCATAACATAACCTGTTTGGATTCTTGTGTATTAATTGGGGGTACGGGGGAGTATAAATAGCCATGTGAACAATTCCAAAGTAGAATAGCCATGTACGCCTCTTTAGTATAGCCATGTACAAATCAAGCCGTTCACATGTCGACTTTGTGCTCTAAATCACTAGTCACTGGTAGCTCTCTACTTATAGTACATATTTCTATTACAGTTCTCTCTCTGTTTACATACTACATTTTCTTCAGTATCTATATCTTACTTTACTGCATGATTATATTTTCTAACCTGCTATGAACTGTTGAGAAGTATTGTGCTCGCTCCCGTCCTGACTGGACCTGTTGCAAATTTTACAGAGGATGATGAGGAACCCTGCACTCCTTGCCTTGGAGCTTGCCTAGATGACACTCGCGACCTGGACCCCTGGGGAGGTTCAGGCAGCTGCTGAGGACGATACCTTGCTTAGTATAGATAGCTTAGATTGTTTCCTTTTCATGTTTAGTTGTTGTCCTGGATTCTAGAGTTGTATATATTTTAGAGATGTTGAGACTTGTATTTCATTTCTGTTGCACCTCAGTTGAGGATTTTCTTATCTATTTTATCGTGCTATATTCTGCCTCTAGATTGTGATTGAGTTGTACCTCTGTGTTGGCCTCCTTATGGAGAGTATTTATATTATATTAGTTATAGTTCATGACCTAGAACAGCGTTCTACCGCCGACACTGCGGCGTAGGCTAGGCGCTGTTACGTTCTCGTACCCTCACAGTGGGTGCGGGTCGGGACACGTTTTTAGTGGTAGCCCATGCAGGTCGAGTTTATGTAGTGGTATTCGAATTACAATATCACTACAGCGTGCAGTAGGATTAGGATTTTTTTTTTGAGGTACTCAATCACATTAGGAAAAACTCTTAACTGGATTCCTGCTATCTAAATTCCTGCTGAAGATTGCTTCCTTGAATAACTGTCCTCCCTTAAATTATCGATTCTATCTCAGTATTGATTCCTTGTTTGATTTGTCTCCATGATGGTGATTGAGACACGATCGCATCGTTCTGGCTCAGCAGACGCTGGTGAGAGGCCTACCACCCCTCGCCTGATCGTGGACGCTGGGACCACAACACCCCATATTTCTGCTCACATAGGAGCTTCTGCAGCTTTTGGGAGTGCACCTCCACCTGTCCGAAGGTCTTCCTCCATTATTCCAGATATGACTCAGCAGAAGTTACCTTCAGGGACAGTTGATGCGGCTCAAGTGTTTACCCTCTTCCAACGATTCTTGGAGTTTCAGCAGCATATACAGCAGAGCCAGTCTGCTGATATCCGACAGAGCATACAAGATACTTACCAGTTGGTCAGGACGACAGTGGAGCTGGTGGCTGCTCAGCCACAGGGAGGCCAGATACAGCCGTATCAGCCGAGGACTCCAAACATCCATTCCTTCAAGAAGATGGGACCCCGAGACTTCAAGGGTACAGAGGGCATCATATACGCTGACGATTGGATAGAGCACATTGAGGAGATATTCCGATTGGCACAGATACCAGCAGGATTACAGATCGAGGCAGCCGCCAGTCAGATGTAGGACTTGGCCCGTACCTGGTACCAGACGGACCCGAGGGTTGGTACAACCGGTCAGACTTGGGCAGCATTCAAGAAACTGTTCAAGGAGAAATTCTTTCCTGATACAGTACTCCGTGCTTTGGAGGCGCAGTTCGAGAGTTTGGTTCAGGGGAACCAGACCGTTGAGGAGTACGCTGGAGAGTTCAGCCGTTTGAGCAGATTCATCGAGGATCTTACCGAGGTTGGGAATACAAGAAGGTTCCACAGGGGTTTGATCGGAGAGATCAAGTCATATATCAAGAGCGACCGCGACGCCACTTTCGAGCAGATTCTGGTAGGAGCCATGACAGCGGAGGACGATCTTGGGCTGAAGGAGAAGAGGATGCGAGACACCCAGGGAGCTAGTGGCAGTGCGGGCCCGACCAAGAGGCCCCATCTGCAGATTTAGCAGCAGTATCCGCATCAGATGCCCCACCTGCAGATTCAGCAGCAGTATCCGCATCAGATGCCCCACTTGCAGATTCAGCCACAGTATCCACAGCAGATGCCACCCCAACAGTTTCAGCAGCAGATGCTACTTCTACAGTTTCAGCAGCAGTACCAGCAGCCGAGGGTCTACCTTCAGCAGCGGCAGTTTCAAGACCGTGTACCCTTTCAGCAGGTGCAGCAGCCGCAGAGGCAGCAGCAGACCCCTGGACAGCAGCTTGTTATCATTTGCCTTTTTGTAAGAGACCAGGGCACGATTGGAGCGAATGCCGGAAGAGGCTGGGCAGATATTTGCTTTGCGGAGGATCCGATCATCGTCTGAGAGAGTGTCCCGAGTCATCGGGACAGACGGTTCAGAGAACAGGATCTAGGGCTCCGGTAGGCCAGCAGAGGGGATTACCCTTACCGACTCAGCAGCAGAGGTACATGCAGCATCAGCAGCAGGCCAGGGGAGGCCAGCAAGGGCGAGCTTTCGCCAGGGCAGTCGAGGATGCTCAGGCCGTTGGAGATCTAGTTACAGGTTCCGTTCTTTTGACTCAAATTCTGCAATTGCCTCTTATAACTGCCTTGAAATTTTGATTCCTATGTTCCTTGTTGATTTATTAATTCTGTCATGTTGTTCTTGTGTTATATTTAATTTTCTTCTGAGATGAATCATATGGGCTAGGTCACCTTGGTTATGGAATCTAGAATCTTCGATAGTCGTGTTTAGCTGGCATAGTGAGGACATATAGTTATATTTAGGACGTATTTCTCGGGTGTGGGAATTTAAGATTTTCGCAGCCAAGCATGCGGCAATACGAAAATTTTAAATACCATGATTCTAGAGGTATGTGCCTTAGTCGAGGACACTGTGATTATCGTAGCCTTGCTCACTAGCACGACGAAGATTCTGAGTATCATGATTTTGGACAGACGCATATGATTATCTGACGGTATGTTTGAGACTTTGTTTGTGGGGTGTTTGACCTAGAAGGCCTGCTACCATCTTAATTTCGAGGACGAAATTTTTATAAGGTGGGTAGGATTGTAACACCCAGTTTTTCAGAAGAGGGTAATTTTAAAATTTTGTAATTATAATTATTATTTAATGATATTTATTTCATACTATGATTTTTAGTGATTTTAATTTATTTTTAAATTATTTAAATTCATGACTTGTGATTTTTGGTGTTTTACTAGTGAACAGTAGAGACTGCCTATCCTAGAGCCTAGCCATATGATTAGGGTATTTTTGACATTTTTAGGGTTATTTGGATTTATTATAATTTATTTGATTTTATGGGAATTTTTAGAATTTATTTTGGAATTGTTTGAATGAGGGTTGACTAGGTTGACTTTGACTAGCAATGACCTTGGTAGGCTAACCTAAAAGCTAACCTTAGTTGTGTTGGACTTGGTTAGGTCATGTAACCCTAGTTAGACTAGAGTTGACCCATGGTATGGTATTTGACTTAAGTAAGATTTAAGTCATAAGCCATGACTTGTGATTAAAACTTAAATCAATAACTAGCCTTAAAGCCCATAGGCCCACACCATGTACCCAAACCTCACCCTAATCAGCTCATGGCAGCCAACCTAGGGTTTTCCACCTTATTTAATGCCTCTTCCATTTGTTATTGCCTATTTTAATTATTTTTCTCTCAAAGCTTTGAAGAAAGAGGTATAGACATCTTCCCCAATCCATAACTTTCCCATTTTAACTCCTTTTTGGCTCAAACCACTAGCATTAGATTCTAATTGTCTTTCTCTTGCTGTTCATGGAGAGTATTCTCAGGCTTGGGGCAATTTGGAGAGTTTGGCTAACAAGGAGAAACCCCCATTTTGGAGCTTTCTATTGGAATTTTAACATATAGGTAACTTCCTATTCCTTCCATAGAAATTCGTTTTCTTTGCATGATTAGGAAGCCCTAGGTGCCCTCTCTCTGTTGGTATAGGCATTGTTAGGGTTCGTGTCTAATACGTGTCCGTAT
Source organism: Iris pallida (assembly GCA_029216955.1). Classification (NCBI taxonomy): domain Eukaryota; kingdom Viridiplantae; phylum Streptophyta; class Magnoliopsida; order Asparagales; family Iridaceae; genus Iris; species Iris pallida. Next base: position 3,487,099 of record JANAVB010028398.1, read on the forward strand.
CTGACACGTATCATGAATAGTGTGCATGTGTTTGATGAAATGTCTGTGAGGAATTTATTTCTGATTTTTGTGGAACCAATTGCATGGATTGACAGATCTATATGTGTACATCATGTTTCGTATGGACTGAGCACAAATTTGAGTCGTGTCCGTGTCCAAAACGGACATGAACACGCCCGCAGCAGCCTTCGGGCAGTGCCCTGCTACTCGGGGGCTATAACTCCCTGTACACGACACTTCTGGACACGAATTTTGGTGTGGACACTGTTTAGGTGACTGACACGAGGCTCACAAATTTTCGTGGGGTTTTGCTTAGTGGTTTGAGAGCAATCGTACGCGCACGGATCACGCACTGTTACACGCGCACTGTACACGTGCAGAATTGCCTCACTGATACGCACTCACACACACGACACGACACAACGTGGACACGTTGCAGGCGGTTGGACACTTACTCTTACCCCTGGCGAACACATGTACACGGCCACGTGTCCCCACGTGGCCTGTGTCGTGCGTTTGACACGTGTGCACGCGTGCACGATACTGTTGTGTGCACAGTTTGTGTCTGAGTTCATGTAGCTATTTGGACACTTCATGTCCAGTTTCCTGGACACGAATAGACCCACATGACATGTACTAATATGGGGGACACGTATGTACACCTATTTGAACTTGATTTGGTTTTTGTGATTATTGGGTTCAGAATTTAAATTCCTGATACACACTGAGATTGATTGGGATTTTTCCTGATTTCAAATCAAATTTTCTTGATTCACATTGTAATATTTTCACTATGGTGTAGGTTTGATGTTAGTGATGAGTTTTGAAATTTCAAATTGGGTTTGGGACTGCTATGTTCCTGTGAACATTCTGAAACCTTAGCTGGTTATTAATGCTTGAGAATGGGTTGTTTAGTCAAGATATCCTTGTGTATCATTTCCCTAACTTGGTATCAGTCATTCCTGATTTTTTTTAGTTTTTCCCAACTGCGTTCATATTTACAACATCTTCCTGGTATTCAATGTTTAAGTTAAATTTCAGATGATAAGCAATGCTGAACTGTTAACTAAGGGATACACATATCTGTAGTTTTAGTTCATAAGTTAACTGGTTGAATTAAAACTGAAGGAAAATTCGAGGCCTTGGGACTGAGTTTTAAATGTTTTCTGAGTTTAGTTAAATTCCTGATAATAATGCATTGAATGAACACATTAGACACTACACGATTCCTGTCATTTGATTTATGGGAAATTGATATCATGATAGGGTATGCTAGGCTCGAGTTTGGCTTTTGATTTGCTTTTGGCTCTCAATTTCACGAGATGCATGTACACAGGACTTGGTCATCATTGGTTTCCTGAGATTGATTTCCATTCATCTCCTTAAAACCAAAATCTGAGATTTACTCCTAGTTCCTCACTGTAACACTTGAACACATTCCTAGTTGCCTGCCCATTTTCTAATACCATGCTCTGATACCCTGTGACTCCACATCACTATACACATGTTTGACACTTGCCTGTTTCACACATTTCCTGATAACACTCAATACACTGAGGACAAACCTGAACCTGAGGACAAACCTGAACCTGAGCTGATTTTCTCTTGTATACATATTCCTAAACACTAATTTCTGAGGACTGAAGTACATTGCACTATTTTCTCCTATTTTACACACCCTACATAATTCTATACACACACACAATTCTCACCAAAAATCTGAGAACAGGTTTTCCCCATACTCCTGTTGAACCTAGTAAATAATTCACACTTTGAACTGTTAAGAATTGCCATGATATTCCTGATGACACTGAGCTTTACCAGGTTTACAAAAACCTGAGAATTCTAGACACTTGACACAAGTGCACATATACATTGATTCATTTTTTCTCTATTATACACCATGCCATTTGTACCCCCAGTTCCAGTCCTTACAGTCTCTTTTGCTGTCCTAAACCTAGCCCCAAACACCCCTATATTTCAGTCCCAAACATACACATATTAGCCTCCCTAAACCTGCCTTTGGTGCAGCCCAAACCTGTCCTAAAATACCCACAAAAACATCCCCCTACCAGTCCCAAAACATTCCCTTAACCTGTTACCCTGTTTTATCATCCTCTCACACACTCACTCATGACACTTCACTTCACTATTGAGACACACACTTATATATATGTTGACACATACACACTCATAGTCACTAACCCTCTATTAATCCTTGACACTCTAATTCACCTACACACCATGTACATATATGACACCATGTCACACTCTAGCTTGACACTGAACACATTACATGCTCTCCCTATCCCTCTCTCTATATATATGTGGCTAAATGTGTTAATATGATCAATAGAGATTTCCTATTGATATATATACATGTATGTGTATATAGATAGATATATATAAAATATAAAATGTGTGTGATGTGGACTGTAGGGCATAAGGCCTATGTGTATGGTATGAATACACCAATGTTGTGTGTTGATAGTCTAGTATGACTTGTGATTAGTGTGTGATTACTAGACTGGGCTTGGTTAGGACTATTGAGACTTGTTAGACTTGTTTGGCTCAGGCTTGACCTAGTTTGACCAGTCTAGTTGACTAGAGTTGACCAAGAGTTGACTTTGGTCTAGTTTGACCTAGACAGCATGCAGATGCATTGTAGATTGCATTTATCATCCCCTGTATACATCTTGACTTGTGTTGCTCTAACTAGGAGTCAGGTATCTCATCTCGGACAGTACATTTACTTCAGACATTCAGATACGAGGTGAGTACATTCTCTGATCATTTCATATCCTGCTTAGAATTATTTCCTGTATTAAATTACTTTACTTGATACTGTCACATTGATCACACGGATTAGTACTATATGGATCCCTTCTTGAAATGTTATCCCTTCAGGGAGCATCGGGTACTCTATGTTCTGTGCGTTTTACTAACATAGTGTATCATATGCTTCTTTGGTTCTTTGATCACTTGTGACATATACCCATATGATCACAGAGTCTTCTTTGAATCATTATCCCATTTGTGGGACTACTATGTTTCACCCTTTGGGGGCTTATCACCTTTCGGAGGCTTATCACCCTTCGGGGGCATATCACCCTTTGGGGGCTTATCACCTTTCGGAGGCTTATCACCCTTCGGGGGCATATCACCCTTTGGGGGCTTATCACCTTTCGGAGGCTTACCACCCTTCGGGGGCTGTTACATAGAATCATAACATAACCTGTTTGGATTCTTGTGTATTAATTGGGGGTACGGGGGAGTATAAATAGCCATGTGAACAATTCCAAAGTAGAATAGCCATGTACGCCTCTTTAGTATAGCCATGTACAAATCAAGCCGTTCACATGTCGACTTTATGCTCTAAATCACTAGTCACTGGTAGCTATCTACTTATAGTACATATTTCTATTACAGTTCTCTCTCTGTTTACATACTACATTTTCTTCAGTATCTATATCTTACTTTACTGTATGATTATATTTTCTAACCTGCTATGAACTGTTGAGAAGTATTGTGCTCGCTTCCGTCCTGACTGGACCTGTTGCAAATTTTACAGAGGATGATGAGGAACCCTGCACTCCTTGCCTTGGAGCTTGCCTAGATGACACTCGCGACCTGGACCCCTGGGGAGGTTCAGGCAGCTGCTGAGGACGATACCTTGCTTAGTATAGATAGCTTAGATTGTTTCCTTTTCATGTTTAGTTGTTGTCCTGGATTCCAGAGTTGTATATATTTTAGAGATGTTGAGACTTGTATTTCATTTCTGTTGCACCTCAGTTGAGGATTTTCTTATCTATTTTATCGTGCTATATTCTGCCTCTAGATTGTGATTGAGTTGTACCTCTGTGTTGGCATCCTTATGGAGAGTATTTATATTATATTAGTTATAGTTCATGACCTAGAACAGCGTTCTACCGCCGACACTGCGGCGTAGGCTAGGCGCTGTTACGTTCTCGTACCCTCACAGTGGGTGCGGGTCGGGACACATTTTTAGTGGTAGCCCATGCAGGTCGAGTTTATGTAGTGGTATTCGAATTACAATATCACTACAGCCTGCAGTAGGATTAGGATTTTTTTTTTGAGGTACTCAATCACATTAGAAAAAACTCTTAACTGGATTCCTGCTATCTAAATTCCTGCTGAAGATTGCTTCCTTGAATAACTGTCCTCCCTTAAATTATCGATTCTATCTCAGTATTGATTCCTTGTTTGATTTGTCTCCATGATGGTGATTGAGACACGATCGCATCGTTCTGGCTCAGCAGACGCTGGTGAGAGGCCTACCACCCCTCGCCTGATCGTGGACGCTGGGACCACAACACCCCCTATTTCTGCTCACATAGGAGCTTCTGCAGCTTTTGGGAGTGCACCTCCACATGTCCGAAGGTCTTCCTCCATTATTCCAGATATGACTCAGCAGAAGTTACCTTCAGGGACAGTTGATGCGGCTCAAGTATTTACCCTCTTCCAACGATTCTTGGAGTTTCAGCAGCATATACAGCAGAGCCAGTCTGCTGATATCCGACAGAGCATACAAGATACTTACCAGTTGGTCAGGACGACAGTGGAGCTGGTGGCTGCTCAGCCACAGGGAGGCCAGATACAGCCGTATCAGCCGAGGACTCCAAACATCCATTCCTTCAAGAAGATGGGACCCCGAGACTTCAAGGGTACAGAGGGCATCATATACGCTGACGATTGGATAGAGCACATTGAGGAGATATTCCGATTGGCACAGATACCAGCAGGATTACAGATCGAGGCAGCCGCCAGTCAGATGTAGGACTTGGCCCGTACCTGGTACCAGATGGACCCGAGGGTTGGTACAACCGGTCAGACTTGGGCAGCATTCAAGAAACTGTTCAAGGAGAAATTCTTTCCTGATACAGTACTCCGTGCTTTGGAGGCGCAGTTCGAGAGTTTGGTTCAGGGGAACCAGACCGTTGAGGAGTACGCTGGAGAGTTCAGCCGTTTGAGCAGATTCATCGAGGATCTTACCGAGGTTGGGAATGCAAGAAGGTTCCGCAGGGGTTTGATCGGAGAGATCAAGTCATATATCAAGAGCGACCGCGACGCCACTTTCGAGCAGATTCTGGTAGGAGCCATGACAGCGGAGGACGATCTTGGGCTGAAGGAGAAGAGGATGCGAGACACCCAGGGAGCTAGTGGCAGTGCGGGCCCGGCCAAGAGGCCCCATCTGCAGATTTAGCAGCAGTATCCGCATCAGATGCCCCACCTGCAGATTCAGCAGCAGTATCCGTATCAGATGCCCCACTTGCAGATTCAGCCACAGTATCCACAGCAGATGCCACCCCAACAGTTTCAGCAGCAGATGCTACTTCTACAGTTTCAGCAGCAGTACCAGCAGCCGAGGGTCTACCTTCAGCAGCGGCAGTTTCAAGACCGTGTACCCTTTCAGCAGGTACAGCAGCCGCAGAGGCAGCAGCAGACCCCTGGACAGCAGCTTGTTATCATTTGCCTTTTTGTAAGAGATCAGGGCACGATTGGAGCGAATGTCGGAAGAGGCTGGGCAGATGTTTGCTTTGCGGAGGATCCGATCATCGTCTGAGAGAGTGTCCCGAGTCATCGGGACAGACGGTTCAGAGAGCAGGATCTAGGGCTCCGGTAGGCCAGCAGAGGGGATTACCCTTACCGACTCAGCAGCAGAGGTACATGCAGCATCAGCAGCAGGCCAGGGGAGGCCAGCAAGGGCGAGCTTTCGCCAGGGCAGTCGAGGATGCTCAGGCCGTTGGAGATCTAGTTACAGGTTCCGTTCTTTTGACTCAAATTCTGCAATTGCCTCTTATAACTGCCTTGAAATTTTGATTCCTATGTTCCTTGTTGATTTATTAATTCTGTCATGTTGTTCTTGTGTTATATTTAATTTTCTTCTGAGATGAATCATATGGGCTAGGTCACCTTGGTTATGGAATCTAGAATCTTCGATAGTCGTGTTTAGCTGGCATAGTGAGGACATATAGTTATATTTAGGACGTATTTCTCGGGTGTGGGAATTTAAGATTTTCGCAGCCAAGCATGCGGCAATACGAAAATTTTAAATACCATGATTCTAGAGGTATGTGCCTTAGTCGAGGACACTGTGATTATCGTAGCCTTGCTCACTAGCACGACGAAGATTCTGAGTATCATGATTTTGGACAGACGCATATGATTATCTGACGGTATGTTTGAGACTTTGTTTGTGGGGTGTTTGACCTAGAAGGCCTGCTACCATCTTAATTTCGAGGACGAAATTTTTATAAGGTGGGTAGGATTGTAACACCCAGTTTTTCAGAAGAGGGTAATTTTAAAATTTTGTAATTATAATTATTATTTAATGATATTTATTTTATACTATAATTTTTAGTGATTTTAATTTATTTTTAAATTATTTAAATTCATGACTTGTGATTTTTGGTGTTTTACTAGTGAACAGTAGAGACTGCCTATCCTAGAGCCTAGCCATATGATTAGGATATTTTTGACATTTTTAGGGTTATTTGGATTTATTATAATTTATTTGATTTTATGGAAATTTTTAGAATTTATTTTGGAATTGTTTGAATGAGGGTTGACTAGGTTGACTTTGACTAGCAATGACCTTGGTAGGCTAACCTAAAAGCTAACCTTAGTTGTGTTGGACTTGGTTAGGTCATGTAACCCTAGTTAGACTAGAGTTGACCCATGGTATGGTATTTGACTTAAGTAAGATTTAAGTCATAAGCCATGACTTGTGATTAAAACTTAAATCAATAACTAGCCTTAAAGCCCATAGGCCCACACCATGTACCCAAACCTCACCCTAATCAGCTCATGGCAGCCAACCTAGGGTTTTCCACCCTATTTAATGCCTCTTCCATTTGTTATTGCCTCTTTTAATTATTTTTCTCTCAAAGCTTTGAAGAAAGAGGTATAGACATCTTCCCCAATCCATAACTTTCCCATTTTAACTCATTTTTGGCTCAAACCACTTGCATTAGATTCTAATTGTCTTTCTCTTGCTGTTCATGGAGAGTATTCTCAGGCTTGGGGCAATTTGGAGAGTTTGGCTAACAAGGAGAAACCCCCATTTTGGAGCTTTCTATTGGAATTTTAACATATAGGTAACTTCCTATTCCTTCCATAGAAATTCCTTTTCTTTGCATGATTAGGAAGCCCTAGGTGCCCTCTCTCTGTTGGTATAGGCATTGTTAGGGTTCGTGTCCAATACGTGTCCGTATCTGACACGTATCATGAATAGTGTGCATGTGTTTGATGAAATGTCTGTGAGGAATTTATTTCTGATTTTTGTGGAACCAATTGCATGGATTGACAGATCTATATGTGTACATCATGTTTCGTATGGACTGAGCACAAATTTGAGTCGTGTCCGTGTCCAAAACGGACATGAACACGCCCGCAGCAGCCTTCGGGCAGTGCCCTGCTACTCGGGGGCTATAACTCCCTGTACACGACACTTCTGGACACGAATTTTGGTGTGGACACTGTTTAGGTGACTGACACGAGGCTCACAAATTTTCGTGGGGTTTTGCTTAGTGGTTTGAGAGCAATCGTACGCGCACGGATCACGCACTGTTACACGCGCACTGTACACGTGCAGAATTGCCTCACTGATACGCACTCACACACACGACACGACACAACGTGGACACATTGCAGGCGGTTGGACACTTACTCTTACCCCTGGCGAACACATGTACACGGCCACGTGTCCCCACGTGGCCTGTGTCGTGCGTTTGACACGTGTGCACGCGTGCACGATACTGTTGTGTGCACAGTTTGTGTCTGAGTTCATGTAGCTATTTGGACACTTCGTGTCCAGTTTCCTGGACACGAATAGACCCACATGACATGTACTAATATGGGGGACACGTATGTACACCTATTTGAACTTGATTTGGTTTTTGTGATTATTGGGTTCAGAATTTAAATTCCTGATACACACTGAGATTGATTGGGATTTTTCCTGATTTCAAATCAATTTTCTTGATTCACATTGTAATATTTTCACTATGGTGTAGGTTTGATGTTAGTGATGAGTTTTGAAATTTCAAATTGGGTTTGGGACTGCTATGTTCCTGTGAACATTCTGAAACCTTAGCTGGTTATTAATGCTTGAGAATGGGTTGTTTAGTCAAGATATCCTTGTGTATCATTTCCCTAACTTGGTATCAGTCATTCCTGATTTTTTTTAGTTTTTCCCAACTGCGTTCATATTTACAACATCTTCCTGGTATTCAATGTTTAAGTTAAATTTCAGATGATAAGCAATGCTGAACTGTTAACTAAGGGATACACATATCTGTAGTTTTAGTTCATAAGTTAACTGGTTGAATTAAAACTGAAGGAAAATTCGAGGCCTTGGGACTGAGTTTTAAATGTTTTCTGAGTTTAGTTAAATTCCTGATAATAATGCATTGAATGAACACATTAGACACTATACGATTCCTGTCATTTGATTTATGGGAAATTGATATCATGATAGGGTATGCTAGGCTCGAGTTTGGCTTTTGATTTGCTTTTGGCTCTCAATTTCACGAGATGCATGTACACAGGACTTGGTCATCATTGGTTTCCTGAGATTGATTTCCATTCATCTCCTTAAAACCAAAATCTGAGATTTACTCCTAGTTCCTCACTGTAACACTTGAACACATTCCTAGTTGCCTGCCCATTTTCTAATACCATGCTCTGATACCCTGTGACTCCACATCACTATACACATGTTTGACACTTGCCTGTTTCACACATTTCCTGATAACACTCAATACACTGAGGACAAACCTGAACCTGAGGACAAACCTGAACCTGAGCTGATTTTCTCTTGTATACATATTCCTAAACACTAATTTCTGAGGACTGAAGTACATTGCACTATTTTCTCCTATTTTACACACCCTACACAATTCTATACACACACACAATTCTCACCAAAAATCTGAGAACAGGTTTTCCCCATACTCCTGTTGAACCTAGTAAATAATTCACACTTTGAACTGTTAAGAATTGCCATGATATTCCTGATGACACTGAGCTTTACCAGGTTTACAAAAACCTGAGAATTCTAGACACTTGACACAAGTGCACATATACATTGATTCATTTTTTCTCTGTTATACACCATGCCATTTGTACCCCCAGTTCCAGTCCTTACAGTCTCTTTTGCTGTCCTAAACCTAGCCCCAAACACCCCTATATTTCAGTCCCAAACATACACATATTAGCCTCCCTAAACCTGCCTTTGGTGCAGCCCAAACCTGTCCTAAAATACCCACAAAAACATCCCCCTACCAGTCCCAAAACATTCCCTTAACCTGTTACCCTGTTTTATCATCCTCTCACACACTCACTCATGACACTTCACTTCACTATTGAGACACACACTTATATATATGTTGACACATACACACTCATAGTCACTAACCCTCTATTAATCCTTGACACTCTAATTCACCTACACACCATGTACATATATGACACCATGTCACACTCTAGCTTGACACTGAACATATTACATGCTCTCCCTATCCCTCTCTCTATATATATGTGGCTAAATGTGTTAATATGATCAATAGAGATTTCCTATTGATATATATACATGTATGTGTATATAGATAGATATATATAAAATATAAAATGTGTGTGATGTGGACTGTAGGGCATAAGGCCTATGTGTATGGTATGAATACACCAATGTTGTGTGTTGATAGTCTAGTATGACTTGTGATTAGTGTGTGATTACTAGACTGGGCTTGGTTAGGACTATTGAGACTTGTTAGACTTGTTTGGCTCAGGCTTGACCTAGTTTGACCAGTCTAGTTGACTAGAGTTGACCAAGAGTTGACTTTGGTCTAGTTTGACCTAGACAGCATGCAGATGCATTGTAGATTGCATTTATCATCCCCTGTATACATCTTGACTTGTGTTGCTCTAACTAGGAGTCAGGTATCTCATCTCGGACAGTACATTTACTTCAGACATTCAGATACGAGGTGAGTACATTCTCTGATCATTTCATATCCTGCTTAGAATTATTTCCTGTATTAAATTACTTTACTTGATACTGTCACATTGATCACACGGATTAGTACTATATGGATCCCTTCTTGAAATGTTATCCCTTCAGGGAGCATCGGGTACTCTATGTTCTGTGCGTTTCACTAACATAGTGTATCATATGCTTCTTTGGTTCTTTGATCACTTGTGACATATACCCATATGATCACAGAGTCTTCTTTGAATCATTATCCCATTTGTGGGACTACTATATATCACCCTTTGGGGGCTTATCACCTTTCGGAGGCTTATCACCCTTCGGGGGCATATCACCCTTTGGGGGCTTATCACCTTTCGGAGGCTTATCACCCTTCGGGGGCATATCACCCTTTGGGGGCTTATCACCTTTCGGAGGCTTACCACCCTTCGGGGGCTGTTATATAGAATCTTAACATAACATGTTTGGATCCTTGTGTATTAATTGGGGGTACGGGGGAGTATAAATATCCATGTGAACAATTCTAAAGTAGAATAGCCATGTACGCCTCTTTAGTATAGCCATGTACAAATCAAGCCGTTCACATGTCGACTTTGTGCTCTAAATCACTAGTCACTGGTAGCTATCTACTTATAGTAGATATTTCTATTACAGTTCTCTCTCTGTTTATATACTGCATTTCCTTCAGTATCTATATCTTACTTTACTGTATGATTATATTTTCTAACCTGCTATGAACTGTTGAGATGTATTGTGCTCGCTCCCGTCCTGACTGGACCTGTTGCAAATTTTACAGAGGATGATGAGGAACCCTGCACCCCTTTCCTTGGAGCTTGCCTAGATGACACTCGCGACCTGGACCCCTGGGGAGGTTCAGGAAGCTGCTGAGGACGATACCTTGCTTAATATAGATAGCTTAGATTGTTTCCTTTTCATGTTTAGTTGTTGTCCTGGATTCCAGAGTTGTATATATTTTAGAGATGTTGAGACTTGTATTTCATTTCTGTTGCACCTTAGTTGAGGATTTTCTTATCTATTTTATCGTGCTATATTCTGCCTCTAGATTGTGATTGAGTTGTACCTCTGTGTTGGCATCCTTATGGAGAGTATTTATATTATATTAGTTATAGTTCATGACCTAGAACAGCATTCTACCGCCGACACTGCGACGTAGGCTGGGCGCTGTTACGTTCTCGTACCCTCACAGTGGGTGCGGGTCGTGACACGTCCTGGACAGAGTCTCGTTTTTGATTTATTCATTGGTACCGACTTATCACAAGCCTTGACCCTTGTCCACTTTGGGAGTCAGTGTAGGACCTCGAGGACGAATTCCTACCTGACTTGTGAGGCATATTTCATTCGTATGTCTCCGATCATTTCCTTCTAGGGTATGGTTATTGTTTGTGCTCTTACTTAATTATTCTTGCCTTCTTAAACTGTTTATGTGCCATGTGTTGTTTGATAATTGTGCTTGCTATATGTCATGAGTGTATTTCATGATCTGAGAGCGCGCTCGACTAGCCTTATCGAAATTCCGAGGACGAAATTTTTCTAAGGAGGGTAGAGATGTCTCTCTCCGTTCCCAGAATACGTATTTTAATCTGTGTACTGCATAAATGCATTTATTTAATATTTATCATGCATTTATTCCGTATCTAATTTCTTTAAATTTATGCTAAATATTTTTCTATATTTTATTTTATGCTTTTACTTAGCTCTTGGTTTATTTTGCTCATGTTGAACCAACTTGGTTTAACTTGGTTTAACTTGGTTCAACATGATAAGCATGGATGGTCTAGATTGTGTAGGGAGAAATGGATGGTGGGAGATTAACATGACTTGATATTTAAACCCCTCTTCTATTCTCTCTCCTCACAACTCTTATTTTCTTTCTTCCTCCACCAAAACCCTAGCCATTGGAGAGAGGCAAGTACATCTTGCACCAAATGGAGAGATTCTTGTATTTTTTATTTCTTGATTTTTCTTTGATATGATTTGTCTATATTGTTCTTCTCATCATCCTCTTCAAGTTTAGTTCTTGGAGTTTTTATTTTAATGGCTAGTTTTGTGTAGATCTAAGTTTATGCCATTTTCGGTTTTCTTGGGTTTTGATCTATCAAACTTCTTTGTTTTCAAAATCTAGTTGTTCTATGTTGTAGAGAATTTTGTTCTACCCCATTTTTGACCTATGGAAGTCTAAATTTGGACTTAGAATGAAGGTTTTATGGAGCTTGGAAGCTGTGGGTTCCATGGCCATCCTTCTCAGATTTTCGGAGAAGATGGGTACCCACTTACCCAGCCGCATAGATGGGTACCCACTTACCCAGCCGCATAGATGGGTACCCACTTATCCAGCCGCATGAGATTTTGTTAACTCAGTCGCATGAGACTTGTTAACCCAGCCGCATAGATGGGTACCCACTTATCCAGCCGCATAGATGGGTACCCACTTACCCAGTCGCATGAGATTTTGTTAACTCAGTCGCATGAGACTTGTTAACCCAGCCGCATAGATGGGTACCCACTTACCCAGCCGCATGAGATTTTATTAACTCAGCCGCATGAGACTTGTTAACCCAGCCGCATAGATGGGTACCCACTTATCCAGCCGCATAGATGGGTACCCACTTACCCAGCCGCATGAGATTTTGTTAACTCAGCCGCATGAGACTTGTTAACCCAGCCGTATAGATGGGTAGCCACTTATCCAGTCTCATAGATGGGTACCCACTTACTCAGCCGCATAGATGAGTACCCATCTACTGCCGCTCATAGTACCTATTTTGGTTGTTTTTGTATATTTTATGTCCTATTTGTCTGATTCGTGGCCAGAATTTCTTCCAACTCCCAACATAAAAATTGTAGATCTTTGTCTTGGCTTCAAGGACCTTCATGTCTCACTTTAACCAGAATTCATATGTGACTTTTATGTCACGAGGGGTCCACGTGACTCCCTGACTTGACCGTATTCCTGACCTGTTTACCTGTATACGTGCTGGTACCTATTCTAAGTGTCTATTGAGATGCAATATTAGTATGCACTGCAGTACTATTTAATGAGTGCACTGAGGTGTGACTCTACGTGCTAAGTGATCATTCGTGTTATATGTCAATACATGTGTACCTTCCGGTAATTGGTCAGTAATAGTGTCGTGGTAAAATGATTGTTGTTTGATGCATTACACTAAGCATGGATCTAGATTGAGCCGATGTGGATTCATACTTAGGGTACGCGTACTATGGTACGATATATAGGAGGATGACCATGTGACCACGACATGTAATTTCATTATCAATATGGGGTTAATCTAAGCAACTTAATTTGGTAGATGCATTGGGTGGGAACGGAATCCCGAGATCGTGCCATACTGGCCACCCTAGGTCCTGTCCTGACGTGTCGGGTTGGCCACCACGGATACAGTTTCACCCGCTTATAGTGGATGACTATATCCGACTTCTACGTGCTATGGGTTAAATGTTTTAGCACGATGGCCTTACGGGGGACCGGTGCATAATCAAAGTGTTATGTGTATATGTATATTATATAGTTTGGCTAGCCCTGCTGGGTTGACACGATCAGAGGATTCCTATATATGGCATTACTGGAATAATCCAGACAAATCATAGAAAGCCGTAGGATTGATTGGCCGCTTGTAAGCTGACTTGTTTGTGATGTGTTTTCTTCTGTTAGCTACCGAGGAACATGGACTATCGTGGTGCGTGGTCCAACCCATGTCCTTGTTTGGTTGTTGGGTTGGGCTATTGTGCTGCGATAGGCTATGGACCGAAGTCGCGAACAGAAGCCCTTTTACCTGCCCATGGTTATAGGATATATCTTATCTCGGCACGATATTGGCACCGTTTGTCCTTGTTTGGTTGTAAGGGTGTCGTATTGTCTCGATGATATGGTATAAGCCTATAACTCGTGAATCAGATCTTATTTAACTTATTGGATTTATCTTACTCTTTTGTGCTCCCTTGTGGTACTTGTTATTCGGGGCCTGACCCCGCTGGTTTTGTTTGGCCAGATCCCGTAGCAGCTCCAGAGGATCCAGTCTTCCACCCGAACAATGGTGCACACCAGGAGTATGGGCACCAGGGACCATGAGTGGGTTTCTTCTTCACCGCTCTGATATCTTCTATTTTGTACTTGGCGTTTAGCCACCGGCACTTGTTTAGCCGGCAATTCTGGACACTAGTTTCCTTTGCATGATTGTAATTAAATCAGACTGCAGCTGACTATAGTTTGTACTCTCTGTACTATTGACTGCAGCTGACTATAGTTATGTACTATGGGCTGTGCATTTTGGATTAGAAACAGAAGTGGAATAATTAATTAGCTTGGGCCAGTATAGGTAAATGTTAGAATGTGGGATGTGGTTATGAACGCTGGACAGATTTTAGTATGTTGTTGATTGATTATTATTATTAGAGTTGGGATGGGCTCTGATTTGAACAGATTAGTGAAGTTTAAGCTAAAGTTTAATTCTAAATATATATTATTTTTATGTGTTTTGTCATTAGCAAGAGATAATTATTATTATATGTAATTAATATTACTTTGTTAAGCTGAGATTGAATAGCATAGTTTATTAACAAATAAATTAGTAAATATTTGATATATATAATTATATTTTTTCTACTAATGTATTTAGATATTATTTAAAAAAATGGTATTTCACTAATAAAGTCTATAGTTACAAGTAAGTTTTATATTTAAAAATAATTGTCAATTTCGTATTAAATACTATATATTATTATCTTGTTTGGAATTATCTATGTTAAGCAAATTAGATAAACCATGTAGTTAATAATATTTTAACCCTTAATCTTAGGAAATGTATTTTCTAGTAGATATTTTACAAAGTTCATTGAATAATTATTTTGTAGGAAGTTTTAGTATAATATCTTGCTAGTGAGTCTAATGGTTTTATAGACTATAAGTGGCAATATATTAGCAAGCTAGTTTTAGCTAAAGTCATTATTTTTAAAACCCTAACAAAATTGTACCAAATACAACAGGTGACTTACATCCATGCAGTACTACTCTCGTGCTTCCAAGGCGAGGCAAGTACACCGACTCGACTTTTACTTTGTTTTTTTTGTCTTACATTCATGTACCATGTTCTCATATCGGACACGAGATACACACGATTGTCTTGTACCTTGTTCATTGCATTGTAAGTCATTGTTTATTGCAGGAATTGGGAAAAATATTAGCTTTTATGTGACCACACCCAACATAGGTATTGTGGATAGCCTAATTGTACACTTCACGTACGATTAAGCCGGATATTGTAGAATTGATTGTGCATTGATTGATTGTGGATTGTGGTCCTTAGCCGGTCACACATTAGTTTAATATTTCAAAAAGGTCACACTTGCATTGATTGTCGTGTTCATTGTATTGTTCATTGATTGCCGTGTTCATCGTCGTTGCATATTGATTGTCATGTCCATTGCCTGCAGTTTTATATTTCATTTCTGGTACCATAGATTCATTTTCAGTTCTGGTATTCTGGTTTCACCTTGTACTCTGTAGTTCATATTACATTGTATATTGTTCTTGTCGGGGTTGTACTTTGCTCTTTTTCTGAAAGGATACATTGCAGGTGAGCTTGAGGCCACATGGAGCATGATGGTATCATTGGATATCGCGGGATTTATTTTATTTTGTTTTCTGGATATTGTCCATTGTACTTTTATGATTTCATCATTTTATTTTACCGGATTTGTCTCCGGATAACATTGTATAATTTGATTGATGGATACTGGTGATCTTTTTGGGAACGTTTTATATAAAAGATGTGGATGTTTACATTATATTGTGACTTGGAGTTTTCCTTAGTATTGTACAGCTTACTTCGTCGTGTCCATCGACGAAGGCTGGGCGTGTCCGACTCGTGTCCGATTATTCGGGAGCGGGTCGTGACATGCTACGCAATGGGCCACAAATGTAGTGGACCCGCATCATAATTTTCAGGAGAGTCTACCTGGGAATGGGAGGATGAGATGCGCGAGCGCTACCCTTATCTTTTTGGACCGTGAGGTATGCTTTCTATCCTTCTCATCAGTTGCATTCGCCTTTCAATTTCGAGGACAAAATTCTTTTAAGGAGGATAGATTTGTCACTACCACATTTCTAGTTTGAGGGTAAAATTGTCATTTTTGGGGTAATTTAAAATTATTAGTATTAATTAGAATTTATGGAAATTTTTAGGAATTATTTTGGATTTATTTGGACTAGTTTGATTTTTGACTAGTTTTGACCCTTGTAGACCAACCTATGAGCTAACCCTAGTTAGTGGGTCATGGTTAGGTCAAGTGACTCTAGTCTAACCTGGTATGACTTAAGTTAGTAGTTATTGATTCATTAGAAATTTAATTAGGAATTTAGGAATCAAGTGTTTTGATAAATGGCTTGTGGTTTCACAAGTCATTTTGTGACTAAACTTGATAGGACTAGCTAACCTAGCTCAAACCCCACCCAAACCCAACTTGGCCGGCCCACTAAGGTTACCTAGGGATTCCCACCATATAAAACCCCTCCCAAATCTAGGGTTGCCTCTTTCTTAGGAAGAGACCTAATTTCAAGGAGGTGAGTTCTATTGTCATTTAATTTCTAGAGCTCCTTTCCTATTCCTTTTTCTTTCTAAATTGTTCCAATAGGTTCTAATAGGATTGTTTTTGCTGTTGTTGAGCTCTCATTTCAGTGTGAAGTTGTTTTGGATTGATTGGGTCATCAAGTGGAGAGCATTGAATAGGGGGTTTCTATTGAAAGTTCAACAAGAGGTAACTTCTTCAAATCTCAATGGATTTTCGATTAGTCTTCATGTATAGGAAGCCCTAAGGGTCCCCCTAAGGTCTGGATAGGATTCGTGTCAAGTGTCGGAGGATTCGTGTCCATTCTGGACACATATCAGTACTCTGGACATAGTGTTCGACAGAATGCCACAAAGGGCATGTCGATCGAGTTTACCCATTGTTTTTGAATAGGAAATAGGGTTTTGTTCTTGCTTACTGTTTCCTGTCATTGTGTCTTGGTTTTCGTGTCGTGGTGTGTCGGTTATGTGGTGTGGACACGCGCGTGCACACGCTCGCGCGCGTGCTACAGGGATCCCCTGCCTATCGGGCCCTGTAGCGGACACGACACGCATCGTTTGGACACGAGACTTGACACGTGGCATGGGGCCATGACTGACACCCCGTGTGTCAAGCCCCATGTGTCCCCGTGTCGTGTCTAGGTAAATATCAGCTGTGCACGCGTTTTGCTGTGTCTGTGCACACTAGTTTTGGGCCACTGATACGGGCCTCGTGTCCGACACTGACACGTCGTGGACACTGGCCAATGGGCCTATGAGGTAGCCCTATAGGTGGGCTACCTATGAGGGTGACCACGAGATCCTTTCGTGTCTTGTGTCGTGCACACGACACAAGTGCACGTGTGCACGAGACAGTGCACTGTCAGTGCACTGTGTGTGTGTCACTTGATGTTTTTGATCTGGACACGCCGTGTCAGGCTATGGGTGACACGAGATGGGTTGTGGGGCTTGTGCACGAAGGGTGTTTTCATTTACCAAGCATTAGTGTCACGACCCGGTCCCCAAATACTTGGGTCGAATCGGATCATGCCCAGCCTGCACCGTTGATGAGACGGCGGCAGTAAGCTGTAATCCATATTGCAGGTCAATCAACAACAAATTTAAATTTCAAAGTTGCCACAACATTTAATTTACGATAAAAAACTTGTCTTTCAATACAAAGTTCATAAACTGGAAATAAAGAAACAACTAAACTCTCAACTAATGTAGCATCTATGGAGACGCCACAACATCATCATCAGCTGGGAGTACCGCCGGGTACAAGTCAGGATCAAAATAGCTATTGATCATCATCTCCAGATCCTCAGTAATACCTAAAATGTTGTCTCCAGTCAGGAGGGAGCAAAGTACAATTCATGCAAATTTTAACAATTAAAATGACAATTTATAACATGCATTTTTAAACAGTTTGAAAATGAACAATTTTGAAATAGTACAGTACAGTGATATGAATAGGTAAAGAATATGACCGGTTTGGGTACATTTGTATCCTAGCGATACGGTATGGCTTATCCCCGTGTGAGAGAGGGGTAAGCTAACACATTCATTATCCTAAGTTTGGATTTGGTCATATCCAGTACACTATTCCCCCAGTCCCCAACAATACGATCAATGCTCCCGAAGGAGTTCGTGTATAATTGTGGTTTAAACTTGCAATGAAACAATTGTGAAAATAATTGTAAAATCTACATAAAATGTACTTGCCTTAAACTTCCGGTTGTCAAGGTTTTGCACTTCGGTATTCGGTAAATTACTCTCTTCCTTGTACTCCTACATTTCCGGGAAACTCGTCTCAGAAACAAACATAAAATGTCTAGTTGTCTTTCCTAGTTAGTTTTGATAGATTAGCTAACTAACACAACGTCAAAGCATTTAAGAGTTTGAATTTAGAAATTTCATTCTTTTATTCTGGTATTTTCAGAAAACTTGTAATTATCACTTAATTTGGTTAAAACTTGTATTTTGTACATAAAATTATTATTTATTTAAATAGTGAGAAAATCATAACTTATCGATAATATATATATTATCTAGAGTTATTCTATCATCTATACTACACTACCACAACCAGAAGAAAAATAATAAAATTATTTCCTAATTTATTACATCTTCACAGCATGACAAATAACTGGGCTTATGCCCTTACATCTTAATATTACACAAATTGAAATAAGAAGAAACTTGTTAGTCTTGAAAATTACCTATAATTAAATAATAAAACTAACAATTGCCAATTTAAATTATATAAAATATATGAGTCTCAGACTCTGGTCCAGTCGTCATGTTCAGCTACTCTGCCTCAACGTCCGGTCGTACCGGTGCGTTTGCATTTCGCTGGGGCCCATTGACCATTAAGGTCGTCGCCCAAAAATATTATTAAAATAATATTTAATCCGAAAATCATTTTAAAAATCATTTTATTAAACTTCCCAAAAATTTCGGCAGTATTCCTCCTGTTTTCGGTCAAACCAAAAACTGGGAAAAATGTTCCGGTTTTCCTGCAAAAATATTCCCAACCCGAAAATATATACAGAACCATTATTTTCCAAACCCACATTCCAGAGAACCCAATCCAAAGACAGAAACCAAATTTTATATATAAAAACTATTCCCAGAATTATTCCCGAAATTTTCCCGGAAACCCGAGAATGAAACGGAAATCCCGCAGTATCGGAAAACTCCACAGAATATAACCACAGCATATATTTTTCCTAAAAAAATCCACAGAACATAACTTCCAAAATAGACGAAAAATACGAAACCGAAAACGGAACGGAAACGGGCCGAAATCTCGAATTCCTACTGGAATTGGGTTGGACATCATAGACAGTAAAAGAATTTATCGGGTCAGAGTGTACCGAAACCGAAGCGGAACGGAAACGGGTCCGCACCGGGAAGCGGACGGAACAGCGAAGGGAAGCTTCGCGATCGGGCGACAGAACACGCACGGGGACGTGCGGGCGGCCTGGCCGGGGCGAGCGTCGGCGTCAGCGGCGGCGGAGGGCCGCGCGGGGAGCGGCGCCGGTCGGGTGCGGCCCGGGGGTCGGAGGTCGGGCGCCGGTGTCGGATCGGGCTAGGGTTCGCCGGAGAGTGCTCGGCCGGGGTGGATCTCGCCGGAAACGTCGGGTTGATCTAGGAATTTGAGTGGAATTTGGGAAAAGAATGGAATGATGGGAAGAAGGGTGGAGTGAAGGGGTTTTATAGGAGGAGTGAGAGGGGAAGTTACCATTTGAGGGAGGAGAAAGGTCTCTCCAACATTAACTCCGGTGGCCAGGGAAGAGGAAGGGCCGATCGGTTTTGATCGGTTTGGAGAAGATGAAGCCGAAGAAGCTTCGGTTCCTCCACAGAAGCAAAAGAATGGAAACCCATTTAATTAGAACAATGAATGTTTCCAGCAAGCTTTAGAGCTAAAGCTCAAATAAAACTTAAGGCTTAAGGCCTAAAAGAATGGGCTGGACATGATATAAGAAATGGCTTAAAAAATCCTTAATGGGTTTGGGACTATTGGGCCTTAAGAATAATGAGTTAGGAAAAAATGGTTTGGCTTGGGTTTGAGGCCAGGCTAAAAATAATTAAAAGCTTTGGCTAGGAAATTATAAGGCAATTAAAATATGGACTATAACAATAATTTCCTTTTAAAAATATGATTAACATTTTAAAATCCTATTTCAATATATAAAAATAATTTTAGTCTCCAATCGGGTTCGAAGCAGATTCGGGTCTGGTTGACATACAAAAAATCCATGTGAACTATATATATATATTTTTTTTTTTAAATACTTTTCATAAATTTACAATTTAGATATTATTCTAGCACATAAAAAATTAAAATGCAGTCTAAAATTTCACGGGTTTCACAACCCTCCCTCCTTAGAAAATTTCGTCCTCGAAATTTAAGGAGTAGAGTAGGAATTACCTCAAGTCAAGCAGGTACAGATATTGTGCTCGTAATTAGGATTCAAAAAATAAAAATTTCCAAAGTAGTCATGGATGAGACGTTTTAGGGACAAACTTCATTTATGATATGCAAAAAAATACAAAAGCGAACCAAAGTACACGAGGTTGATCAGACCATCATGCACCAGTCCTGATTAGACAATATATTAGTGGGTGCACCCAATAAAATACTGTCATGATCAAGCTTGAAAAAAAAATAGCTTGCAAAAACTAGGCTAACTTAGCAGCATCAGTCAAGTTTAGAACGAAAGATAAAGATTGAAGGAAATAGGAATTATGATGGCTCAAATCTTCTGATCTTCTTCTCTCCTTTGACTACGCTTGCTACTGGTTTCTCTGGCACTGTAAGGCTTGATTTACTCTTCAGCTCTGAATTGTCCAAAATATTACTCAGATTCGAGATGCAACTTCTTAACTGTTAAATTGGATGACGTTGTACACCCTCAAGATTAGCTGGTAGAGCTAACCGGTACGCTACTTCTCCGACTCGGCTTAACACTTCAAACGGGCCGATGTACCTGGGGCTCAATGATCATTCCTCTGGTAGGAGAGATCTTCACTATCTCCTTCTTCAAACTCCACTGGTCGACGATACTAACTTGGTAGTTGTTGTAAGGAAACTCTACCATTTACAAATGGTCTTCTCCAAGGCTCCACAAATTCCAAGACGTAAGATCCTCGGCATGTCTTCAAGCGTCTGGATTATCTTCTTTGATTGTCTGTCAGTTGGAACTTCATGAATCCGGTAGATGTGTCTCTTGCACATTGCCGCCAACTCTTTCGTGAATAAAGCAACTTCATAATGAACTGACTTGGTCAGTCAGTCCACAAAATCCAATTGGTGATCTTCCCTCCTTAGGAACAAAGTAATCCTAACACAAGGTCCATTTATGTGTTTCTACTTCTACTCCAAATTATCCAGCGTCTGCAGGAATCTTGCTAATTTCCACATGTTGACAGAATACCTAACCTCATTCTTGGAATTTGTCCTTCTTCATTACATAACACCATTTAATGGTACACACATCCCGATACATCTGGTTAGAGTGTGTGGGATACTGCGCTTCTTAGTTCACCAGAAGGTATACAACCTCGTACCATTCTTCAAAAGCTCCATCGTTGGCAATAAAGAAACTCCCAAATGTTCCTGCCAACACTTGATCTCTAAGTTTACAAGTGCCTTGTCTTGAAACTGCGTCTCCTTAATCTTGTCCATCAGGTACGAGCTCACTTGCAACTTCATCAACACAGAATCAGCATCCAGTTCCTTCCGTCCAGGCAGTACAATCTCCAGTCCGAGCTTCTCGTTGTCCTCCAGCAGGTGCCTCTCCTTGGTTAAGAACATCGCCACTGGGTATCGACTAAGTGCATCAGCGACCACATTAGCCTTACCCGGGTGATATTGCAAGTCGATGTCAAAGTCCTTCATTAACTCCAGCCATCTCCTTTGCCTCATGTTTAACTCCTTCTGAGTGAAAACATACTTCAGACTTTTGTGATCTGTGTATATTTCCACTCTCTCTCCATAGAGATAATGCTTCCAAAGCTTCAATGCAAAGATGACTGCAGCCAGCTCCAGATCATGAGTGGGATAGTTCTTCTCATGAGTCCGTAGTTGCCTAGATGCATAGGCAATCACTTTCCCATGTTGTTGAAGAACGCAACCCAGTCCTTTGCCTGAGGCGTCACTGTATATTGTGAAACCACCGGATCCTGCGGGTAGCGCAAGGATTGGTGCAGTGGTAAGCCTCTTCTACAGCTTCTTAAATGCGTCCAGACAAACTCTTCATTCTTTCGAGTCAGCTTCATCATTGACTCAGCAATCTTGGCGAATTCCTACACAGATTCCAGTAGTATCCCATCAAGTCCAAGAAACCATTGAACTTAGATATACGACTTCTCCACAGCGGCTATCTATCTAGAGTCTATCAAATTTTCTTCTCCTGTGACATTATGGCAAAAACCACATTGTCTAAGAAAATTCATGTCTTGATAGCTTACCAAAAACTTCTTCAAAGTTCCTAGAAATTTCTCAGATGCTCTTCATGTTCTTCTTCAGTCCTTGAGTATATCAGATTTTTGTTATCTAAAGAAAAGACAACAAATTGATTCAATTACTCATAAAAAGACTCTGTTCATGAGATTCATGAACACAACAAGAGTATTCATCATTCCAAGAGACATGATCCAAAAATTCAACTACCAGTATTTGGTGTTGAATGTCGTCTTGAGAATGTACTCCTTCTTAATCTGATGGTAGTCAGTTCTTAAGTTAATCTCCGAAAACCCTTAAGTTCACTCAACTTGGATAGATCATCAGTCGAGAAAAAGTAATTCTTCAGTGCCCTGATAGTCATCCATATTGTTTTATCCTTCTTGGATACAAACAAGACTGATGCTTCTTAGAGTGAAGCTCCGTCTTATATGAAACCCAACACCTTTAGTCCATTGATCTAATCCTTCATTTCCTTGGCTTCCTTCAGGTCGATTCTATAGTATCACTTAGTCATAGGGAAAGAGCTAGGTACTAGGTTAATGGAATATTTCTATGCATAGGGTAATCCAGAAACTATTAGGGAAAACTTCTATCATGAAGATGTAACTAAGATTTTTATTCATATAAGAGAATTACAACAAAACTCTCATAATTGATCTAGGGACATCTTGTTACAGCTTCTTAATAGATAATACTACTCAGCAGTCCTAAGTACTATTCTTCATGGTTCTGGTTCTTGCTTGGGCATCTCCATTTTCTTCCTCTTCTATGATCCTTGATTCTGCTTCATCCCTTCCTACGGTCTGTTGGATAGAGTCCTGAGGTTGTGGCATAATAGACGCTCCGATACGATGATAAGATAAGAGGCAGTCCTTAACTTGATGTTCAGCAGATCCACACACCAAACATTGCCTTAATCTCTTGCGACAAATGTTGGCTTGGTGACCAGGTCTCTTACAGTAGGCACAAGCCAAAAGCTTCTTGCAATATGGTTGTCGGACAGGGCCCAAATATCTTCTATTCTCATGGGTATCCCTCCTAGGACGAGGTTCCGCTCCAACTTGGTTTAAAATGGCTAAGGTTGCGTCGTTGATATTCTTCATGACTTCTCTCGAGATATCCATCTGTTCAGCTTGAATCTTCTGATACTCTAGGATTTCTTGAAATAAAGCAACCATCTGAGAGGTGTTCTCTGGTACTGGTGAAGCAACATGAGTGGGTACTTCCTCAAAGAAAAGTAACCCAGTTAGAGGAGAGGTAGGATTTGCCAGTGTGGGGAAAACTTCACTGGATGATTGATCAATCAGCTGGTTGGGTGAAAAGCTCTGACTTGACTGAAGAGGCGGGGTTCGATCCGGAGATGATACCACATTGCCAGCAGAGTTGGTTTTGTCAGTGGTCATTCTCTGGAAGGTTTAGGATGCAAGCATAAGCAAGGTAACCTACCAGTCTATAATAAAAATATTTATCATATATAAATCGGTCCTATGTTGTGGCAATTTTGATGTTCTAGTGTTCCTAATTGTTTCTAGTTTTCCTAAATTGTTGATTTAGTTGACCTGCATGGGCCACCACTAAAAACATGTCACGACCCGGTCCCCAAATACTTGGGTCGAATCGGATCATGCCCAGCCTGCACCGTTGATGAGACGGCGGCAGTAAGCTGTAATCCATATTGCAGGTCAATCAACAACAAATTTAAATTTCAAAGTTGCCACAACATTTAATTTACGATAAAAAACTTGTCTTTCAATACAAAGTTCATAAACTGGAAATAAAGAAACAACTAAACTCTCAACTAATGTAGCATCTATGGAGACGCCACAACATCATCATCAGCTAGGAGTACCGCCGGGTACAAGTCAGGATCAAAATAGCTATTGATCATCATCTCCAGATCCTCAGTAATACCTAAAATGTTGTCTCCAGTCAGGAGGGAGCAAAGTACAATTCATGCAAATTTTAACAATTAAAATGACAATTTATAACATGCATTTTTAAACAGTTTGAAAATGAACAATTTTGAAATAGTACAGTACAGTGATATGAATAGGTAAAGAATATGACCGGTTTGGGTACATTTGTATCCTAGCGATACGGTATGGCTTATCCCCGTGTGAGAGAGGGGTAAGCTAACACATTCATTATCCTAAGTTTGGATTTGGTCATATCCAGTACACTATTCCCCCAGTCCCCAACAATACGATCAATGCTCCCGAAGGAGTTCGTGTATAATTGTGGTTTAAACTTGCAATGAAACAATTGTGAAAATAATTGTAAAATCTACATAAAATGTACTTGCCTTAAACTTCCGGTTGTCAAGGTTTTGCACTTCGGTATTCGGTAAATTACTCTCTTCCTTGTACTCCTACATTTCCGGGAAACTCGTCTCAGAAACAAACATAAAATGTCTAGTTGTCTTTCCTAGTTAGTTTTGATAGATTAGCTAACTAACACAACGTCAAAGCATTTAAGAGTTTGAATTTAGAAATTTCATTCTTTTATTCTGGTATTTTCAGAAAACTTGTAATTATCACTTAATTTGGTTAAAACTTGTATTTTGTACATAAAATTATTATTTATTTAAATAGTGAGAAAATCATAACTTATCGATAATATATATATTATCTAGAGTTATTCTATCATCTATACTACACTACCACAACCAGAAGAAAAATAATAAAATTATTTCCTAATTTATTACATCTTCACAGCATGACAAATAACTGGGCTTATGCCCTTACATCTTAATATTACACAAATTGAAATAAGAAGAAACTTGTTAGTCTTGAAAATTACCTATAATTAAATAATAAAACTAACAATTGCCAATTTAAATTATATAAAATATATGAGTCTCAGACTCTGGTCCAGTCGTCATGTTCAGCTACTCTGCCTCAACGTCCGGTCGTACCGGTGCGTTTGCATTTCGCTGGGGCCCATTGACCATTAAGGTCGTCGCCCAAAAATATTATTAAAATAATATTTAATCCGAAAATCATTTTAAAAATCATTTTATTAAACTTCCCAAAAATTTCGGCAGTATTCCTCCTGTTTTCGGTCAAACCAAAAACTGGGAAAAATGTTCCGGTTTTCCTGCAAAAATATTCCCAACCCGAAAATATATACAGAACCATTATTTTCCAAACCCACATTCCAGAGAACCCAATCCAAAGACAGAAACCAAATTTTATATATAAAAACTATTCCCAGAATTATTCCCGAAATTTTCCCGGAAACCCGAGAATGAAACGGAAATCCCGCAGTATCGGAAAACTCCACAGAATATAACCACAGCATATATTTTTCCTAAAAAAATCCACAGAACATAACTTCCAAAATAGACGAAAAATACGAAACCGAAAACGGAACGGAAACGGGCCGAAATCCCGAATTCCTACTGGAATTGGGTTGGACATCATAGACAGTAAAAGAATTTATCGGGTCAGAGTGTACCGAAACCGAAGCGGAACGGAAACGGGTCCGCACCGGGAAGCGGACGGAACAGCGAAGGGAAGCTTCGCGATCGGGCGACAGAACACGCACGGGGACGTGCGGGCGGCCTGGCCGGGGCGAGCGTCGGCGTCAGCGGCGGCGGAGGGCCGCGCGGGGAGCGGCGCCGGTCGGGTGCGGCCCGGGGGTCGGAGGTCGGGCGCCGGTGTCGGATCGGGCTAGGGTTCGCCGGAGAGTGCTCGGCCGGGGTCGATCTCGCCGGAAACGTCGGGTTGATCTAGGAATTTGAGTGGAATTTGGGAAAAGAATGGAATGATGGGAAGAAGGGTGGAGTGAAGGGGTTTTATAGGAGGAGTGAGAGGGGAAGTTACCATTTGAGGGAGGAGAAAGGTCTCTCCAACATTAACTCCGGTGGCCAGGGAAGAGGAAGGGCCGATCGGTTTTGATCGGTTTGGAGAAGATGAAGCCGAAGAAGCTTCGGTTCCTCCACAGAAGCAAAAGAATGGAAACCCATTTAATTAGAACAATGAATGTTTCCAGCAAGCTTTAGAGCTAAAGCTCAAATAAAACTTAAGGCTTAAGGCCTAAAAGAATGGGCTGGACATGATATAAAAAATGGCTTAAAAAATCCTTAATGGGTTTGGGACTATTGGGCCTTAAGAATAATGAGTTAGGAAAAAAATGGTTTGGCTTGGGTTTGAGGCCAGGCTAAAAATAATTAAAAGCTTTGGCTAGGAAATTATAAGGCAATTAAAATATGGACTATAACAATAATTTCCTTTTAAAAATATGATTAACATTTTAAAATCCTATTTCAATATATAAAAATAATTTTAGTCTCCAATCGGGTTCGAAGCGGATTCGGGTCTGGTTGACATACAAAAAATCCATGTGAACTATATATATATTTTTTTTTTAAAATACTTTTCATAAATTTACAATTTAGATATTATTCTAGCACATAAAAAATTAAAATGCAGTCTAAAATTTCACGGGTTTCACAATTAGATTCATGGTTAATTGATTTTTGCTATTTCGATTTCCCATTAAACCATGTTCTGATACTGTTGCTTGTTCTACCTGTCATTCCAGTTCTAAAATGAGATGGGTTGATGATTTTAATCCCTGTATTGATGTTAATTACTGAGTATTTGATTCTGAAAATGTTCCCTATATGTCATCTTGCTGTGGTTAAAGATTGAGGTTAAATTGATGAGTTGTGGTCTGTTAAATGGGTCAATGTTTCATAACATAAGATATGAACTGAAATTTACTGATTGTGTTCTTTAAAACTGGATGGTTTCTAACAGAGATTTATTGAATGAATGATTCATTCATTAGATTTTCCCTGTTTCCTTAACATAACTGAGTTTGTTCTCAAATCTGAGTTTGTTTTGGTATTTATAAACCTGTGTATACACTGTCATTTGATTCCTGAGTTCTTATAAAAACCTGAGAATACTTGAGGGTGTGAAACTGAGATTGAAAGGAAAGGGGGGGACAATGGATTGATTCCTTTTCTTTTTCTTCTTAACTGAGAATTGGATTGCTTCTTTTCAAGTCTGAATTAGGTCTGAGTTGTTTGATATCTGGAACTCAAACCTGAGTTCTTGATATTGAAATCTGAGAACAAGTTCAACCTGGAATTGCTTTACACTGTCTTCCCTTTCACTGATTTCATGTTCCTGTGACACTGGAACACACACACACACACTTTTCCTTCTCTTTCACTGTTATTAAATTCCTGCACACCCATGTATACACACACACACTGTTTTTTTGGTTCTTCTTCACTGTTTATAATTCCTGAATTGCACTACCTGCCTATATACATACACACACACACTAGCACCCTCTCTCTCTTTCTCTAACTTCTAAGTTTTTACACATGTAGGCTATGGTTGTATGTAGGCACATACAATGTGTAGATGTGTAACTTGTATGAGTGTCTATATGTGGTGTGTGCAATGCTTAGGCAATGTGTATACATGTGTACTTGTGAGTTGTATGTATATATGTATATATATAGTATTTAGCCTAGGTATACCTAGTGTTAGTTCTATATGAATGTATCTATATATAATGTTGGATACATAGGTGAATGGATACTTGGAATGTTGTGTGTTGTCTAGTATAGACTTGTTGGAGCCTAGCACGACTGGTTAGACCTAGATAGTTGAGTTTAGACTTGATTAGACTAGGTTGACCTAGTTGACTTCTAGGGTTGACCAAAGTTGACCAAGAGTTGACTTTGGCCTATATTGACCTCGAATCATGTAGAATGCATAGTAGGACTGCATTACACTATTCTTTGACTTGTTGTGACTTGTGCTGTTCTGATTAGGAGCCAGACACCACTCCTTGGACAGTACGTTTCATACTGGACACTCAGATACACGCGAGTACATTCTCTGATCATTTCATATTCTGCTTAGAATTATTTCCTGCAGTAGACTACTTTACTTGTACTGTCACGATGGTCACACGGATTGGTACTATATGGATCCCTTCTTGAGATGTTATCCTTAGGGAGCATCAGGTACTACATGTTCTGTGCGTTTCACTTACATGGCGTATCATATGCTTCATTGGTTCTTTGATCACTTACGACATATACTCTTATGATCGTAGAGTCTTCCTAGAATCCTTATCCCATTTATGGGACTACTATGTATCACCTTCGGGGTCTATAACCTTCGGGGTCTATTACCTTTGGGGTCTATCACCTTCGGGGTCTACTACCCTTCGGGGGCTGTTACATAGCATCATATAACATAACCTGGCTGGATCCTTGTGTATTGATTGGGGGTACGGGGGAGTAGAAATGGACATGTGAATAATACCCAAGTAGTATCTTATCAGAATCTCTTCCATAGTGGCTTATCAGAATCTCCTATGCCATTTACATGTCTATATTGTACTCTGACTCACTAGTCACATGATAGTTCTCTATTTATAGTAGATATTTCTCTTACAGCTTTCTCTCTGTTTATATACTGCACTTCTTTCAGTACTTGTATCTTACTTTACTGCATGATTATATTTTCTAACCTGCTATGATCTGTTGAGATGTACTGTACTCGCTCCTGTCCTGACTGGACCTGTTGAAAATATTACAGAGGACGAGGAGGAGGCTTGCCTGGACACCTACTATGGGGCAGCCTTAGATGACACCTGCGAGCTGGACCCTCAGGAGGACCCAGCTCTAGCTGAGGAGATCATCCCGATTGCCTAGACTAGACTAGTTAGGCTTATCTTACTTTATGCAGTCTTGAGACATGTTCTAGTTAGACTTTATTTTGGGAGTTCAGTATTGTATATATTCTTTCATCTGAGACCTTGTACTATTGGATATTGCTGGGATTATCTTAGACTACTGTTTTCATCTATTTTATTCCTTGAGTTCTATTTCATATCGTGCTATATCTTTCTTAGTTGTGATTGAGTTTACTATTGCTATGTCATCCCCATTCGGGGAGTATAAACTATTTAGATGTATATTATTAGATGTTTGTTGACCTAGGACAGTGCTCTACCGCCGACACTGCCGCGTAGGCTGGGCGTTGTTACGTTCTCGTACCCTCACAGTGGGTGCGGGTCGTGACACGTTTTAGTGGTGGCCCATGCAGGTCCAGACTAGAAGTGTAGTGGTACTCGAACTAGAGTATCACTGCAGCCTGCTATAGGATATAGGACATTAATTTTAAGATACTCAATAACTTTAGGAAAATTCCTTTTATTGCCATCTAAATCCTTTTGTCAGCTGATCCTTTGAATTATAATTGTCCGCCTTTGTTATTTCGCTTCTTTCTCAGAAATTGATACTCTTGTTTGTCTATCTTCAGGATGGTAGAGACTCGATTGCAGCGTGCCACCCATGAGGATGCTATAGAGGGGACTGCTACCTCTCAGCCAGTACGGCGAGGCCAGGGGACTGCAGCTCCTGCCACCTCAGCTCGTGTTGAGACCTCGGCAGCCGCAGCAGGGGGTATGCATCCACCGACTGGGAGGCAGGACCCGGTCATTCCAGAGGATCCTTTCCTGCCGCCACCGCCTCCAGGACATGTGGACGCAGCTCAGATGTTCACGTATTTCCAGCAGTTCATGGACCGACAGCAGGCTCGGCAGGACAGAGGCATGGAGTTGGCCGTCACGACGGCCGCAGCTCGACCAGTGGTGCAGCAGCCGAGGACACCGGGGATCGAACAGTTTCAGAAGATGAACCCCAGAGACTTTCTGGGGACAAAGGGGATCCTATATGCCGATGAGTGGATCGAGCATATAGAGGAGATCTTCCGCTTGGCCAGGATTCCAGCAGACCTTCAGATCGAGGCCGCAGTTAGCCGGATGCGAGACCTTGCTCCAAACTGGTATCAGTCAGACCCCAGGGTGGGGGTACCGGGGCAGACTTGGGAGCAGTTCAGGGGCTTCTTCAAGAAGAAGTTCTTTCCAGATTCAGCAGTCAGAGCCTTAGAGTCGCAGTTTGAGAGCTTGGTCCAGGGGAGCCTCTCAGTATAGGAGTATGCTGGAGAGTTTGGTCGTCTCGGCAGGTTCGTGGAGGGCTTGAGCGAGACGGCGAAGGCCCAGAGGTTCCGGAAGGGTCTGGTCAAGGAGGTCAAGTCCCTGACCAAGGGCAGCAGAGATGCTACGTTTGAGGAGATCTTGACGGGGGCCCTGTTAGCTGAGGATGATCTTGAGCTTAGGCTCAAGAGAGGGAGAGACCCAGTTGGAGGCAGCAGCAGCGGGGGCCAGGCCAAGAGGCCCCACTTTCAGCATCAGCAGCTGAGGCAGTTTCAGCCGCAGTCGATCCAGCAGAGGCCAGTTCAGCAGCAGCAGCCGAGACAGCACCAGCAGGGTCAGAGACAGGGAGCCACTTGTGCCTACTGCAAGAAGCCTGGGCACGTCTTCAATGAGTGCCGGAAGAGGCTAGGCCTGTGCCTATTGTGTGGTTCAGCAGACCACCAGATGAGGGAGTGCCGCATAGCACGAGCAGGCCCGGGAGGAGGAGCCAGAGCTCCAGCAGGCCAGCAGAGGGGACCAGCCCTGCCGACACAGCAGCAGAGGTTCATCCAGCACCAGCAGCAGGCCAGGGGAGGCCAGCAGGGGCGAGCTTTCGCCATGGCAGCTGGAGAGGCAGAGGTGACTGGAGAGCTGATTGCAGGTTCGATTCTTCTTGACTCCAGTCCAGCATTTGCATTGTTTGATTCCGGTGCTTCGTATAGCTTCATATCAGTATCTTTTGCGATTAGACACGGTATTATAGCTGAATCGTTGCCTAGGACTTACAAGATCATGACCGGGGGTGGTATTATCCTCGTGAGTGATGTTTGTAAAGGTCGAAGAGTAGTTTTGGGAGGCCGTGAGTTGGAGGTGAGCCTGCTCGTAATGCCATTGCCGAACTACGATATAGTACTAGGCATGGATTGGTTGAGCAGGCACCACGCCAGCATTGATTACAGAGGGGGTAGAGTTCTCTTCAGAGCGCCGGGGGAGCCAGAGTTCGAGTACTCCAGACGTCAGGCAGAGCAGAGCAGCGGAGTCTTCTGTGGAGTCTCGGTCGAAGAGTACGAGAAGCATCTTAGGATCGTGCTGGAGACTCTCAGGAAGGAGCAGCTTTACGGGAAGCTCTCCAAGTGTGAGTTCTTCTTGGATCGGGTGGACTTCTTGGGACATGTGGTGACTGGAGATGGTATCTCAGTTGACCCCAAGAAGATTGTAGCAGTTGAGGCATGGGCAGCGCCGACTTCAGTTGTAGAGATCAGGAGTTTCCTGGGGCTGGCAGGGTATTATCGGAGATTCGTGCAGGATTTCTCCCGGATTGCAGAGCCGTTGACACGGTTGACCCGGAAGGATGCTGAGTATGTTTGGTCAGAGGAGTGTCAGGCAGCTTTTGATGAGTTGAAGAAGCGGCTTACGACAGCTCCGATTCTGACATTGCCTTCGGGATCAGGTGGTTTCACTATTTATAGTGATGCTTCAGGGAAGGGGCTGGGTTGTGTGTTGCAGCAGCACGGGAAGGTAATTGCCTATGCTTCCAAGCAAGTGCGTCCCCATGAGAAGAACTACCCTACCCACGACCTGGAGCTGGCAGCAGTGGTATTTGCTCTGAAGCTATGGAAGCATTATCTGTATGGTGAGAGGGTGGAGATCTTCACAGATCACAAGAGCTTAAAGTATGTGTTCACTCAGAAGGAGTTGAACATGAGACAGCACAGATGGTTGGAGTTGATGAAGGACTTCGACATTGAACTGCAGTATCATCCAGGAAAGGCCAACGTGGTTGCCGATGCCTTGAGTAGGTATCCGACAGCCATGTGTTTGACCATGGATCGGCATTTGCTTGCCGACTTGGAGAGCCTTGGGATTGAGGTGATCGTACCGGGAGTGCAGATGCAGCTATGGGGGATACATATTCAGTCAGACTTGGTGGACAGGATCAAGACAGCCCAGTTCGAGGATGTGGCTTTGCAGAGTATCAGAGAGCAGATCAGTATAGGAGTGGGGGATCCTGAGTTTACACTTGCAGAGGATGGTGCCCTGAGGCACGGTGACAGGTTATGTGTGCCTAGCGGGGAGCTCAGAGAGCAGATTATGCAGGAGGCCCACATATCTCAGTACTCTATACACCCGGGTGCCAACAAGATGTACCAAGATCTGCGGGAGCATGTATGGTGGTCAGGAATGAAGCGGAAGGTGTACCACTTCGTAGCTAGGTGCTTGGTCTGTCAGCAGGTCAAGGCAGAGAGGCAGAGGCCCGGTGGATTATTGCAGTCGCTGCCCATTCCCGAGTGGAAATAGGAGCATATCACGATGGACTTCGTTTCAGGATTGCCGCGTACTCCAGGAGGAAAAGATGCAATTTGGGTCATCGTTGACAGGTTGACCAAATCGGCCCACTTCTTGCCATTCAAGGTGGATACGTCTACAGAGAGGCTGGCGGAGATGTATATGCGGCAGATAGTCAGGATCCACAGAGTTCCGATCAGCATCGTCTCAGATCGGGATAGCCGTTTTACTTCCCATTTCTGGAGAAGTCTGCAGACCAGCTTGGGCACTCAGCTCAAGTTTAGTACTGCATACCACCCCCAGACGGACGGACAGTCAGAGCGGACTATTCAGACCCTTGAGGATATGCTGCGGACGTGCGTCCTGGACTTTGGAGGTTCCTGGGAGGATCATCTTCATTTGGTGGAGTTTGCCTACAATAATAGTTTCCAGGCCAGCATTGAGATGTCACCTTTTGAGGCTCTGTACGGGCGTAGGTGCCGTACACCCTTATCCTGGGATGATGTTGGTGAGCGAGCTTTGCTGGGGCCAGAGATGATTGTGGATGCGGCCGAGAAGGTGAAGCTCATCAGGGACAGACTTCGCGTGGCGCAGGACAGACATCGGCACTGGGCCGATAGCCATCGGAGGCCCTTGGAGTTTGAGGTACAGATTAGAGTAGGATTAGATTTAGGTTGTTTGTTTGTGATTTTTTTGATCATGTTTGTTTATTATAATTAATTGAGACCTTGCTTGTGATTAGGTCGGAGACCAGGTTTTCTTGAGGATATCTCCGACTCGTGGTATGATACGTTTTGGTGGAGGCGGGAAGCTTGGCCCGCGTTTCATCGGCCCTTTCGTTATCAGCGGGAGAGTCGGTGACGTGGCTTACAGGCTAGACTTGCCGCCTGCACTTGTGGAGGTCCACAACATATTTCATGTATCACAGTTGAGACGGTACGTGGCTGACCCTAGCCATGTGCTCGATCATTCAGAGATAGAGGTTGGGCCTTCTCTCAGCTATCCAGAGCAGCCAGTAGAGATTCTGGATCGACGGGAGAAGGTTCTGAGGAACCAGGTGATACCTTTGGTACGCGTCGCATGGAGGCATCATTCTCCAGGAGAGTCTACCTGGGAACGGGAGGATGAGATGCGCGAGCGCTACCCTTATCTTTTTGGACCGTGAGGTATGCTTTCTATCCTTCTCATCAGTTGCATTCGCCTTTCTATTTCGAGGACAAAATTCTTTTAAGGAGAGTAGATTTGTCACTACCACATTTCTAGTTTGAGGGTAAAATTGTCATTTTTGGGATAATTTAAAATTATTAGTATTAATTAGAATTTATGGGAATTTTTAGGAATTATTTTGGATTTATTTGGACTAGTTTGATTTTTGACTAGTTTTGACCCTTGTAGACCAACCTAGGAGCTAACCTTAGTTAGTGGATCATGGTTAGGTCAAGTGACTCTAGTCTAACCTGGTATGACTTAAGTTAGTAGTTATTGATTCATTAGAAATTTAATTAGGAATTTAGGAATCAAGTGTTTTGATAAATGGCTTGTGGTTTCACAAGTCATTTTGTGACTAAACTTGATAGGACTAGCTAACCTAGCTCAAACCCCACCCAAACCCAACTTGGCCGGCCCACTAAGGTTACCTAGGGATTCCCACCATATAAAACTCCTCCCAAATCTAGGGTTGCCTCTTTCTTAGGAAGAGCCCTAATTTCAAGGAGGTGAGTTCTATTGTCATTTAATTTCTAGAGCTCCTTTTCTATTCCTTTTTCTTTCTAAATTGTTCCAATAGGTTCTAATAGGATTGTTTTTGCTGTTGTTGAGCTCTCATTTCAGTGTGAAGTTGTTTTGGATTGATTGGGTCATCAAGTGGAGAGCATTGAATAGGGGGTTTCTATTGAAAGTTCAACAAGAGGTAACTTCTTCAAATCTCAATGGATTTTCGATTAGTCTTCATGTATAGGAAGCCCTAAGGGTCCCCCTAAGGTCTGGATAGGATTCGTGTCAAGTGTCGGAGGATTCGTGTCCATTCTGGACACATATCAGTACTCTGGACATAGTGTTCGACAGAATGCCACAAAGGGCATATCGATCGAGTTTACCCATTGTTTTTGAATAGGAAATAGGGTTTTGTTCTTGCTTACTGTTTCCTGTCATTGTGTCTTGGTTTTCGTGTCGTGGTGTGTCGGTTATGTGGTGTGGACACGTGCGTGCTACAGGGATCCCCTGCCTATCGGGCCCTGTAGCGGACACGACACGTATCGTTTGGACACGAGACTTGACACGTGGCATGGGGCCATGACTGACACCCCGTGTGTCAAGCCCCATGTGTCCCCGTGTCGTGTCTAGGTAAATATCAGCTGTGCACGCGTTTTGCTGTGTCTGTGCACACTAGTTTTGGGCCACTGATACGGGCCTCGTGTCCGACACTGACACGTCGTGGACACTGGCCAATGGGCCTATGAGGTAGCCCTATAGGTGGGCTACCTATAAGGGTGACCACGAGATCCTCTCGTGTCTTGTGTCGTGCACACGACACAAGTGCACGTGTGCACAAGACAGTGCACTGTCAGTGCACTGTGTGTGTGTCACTTGATGTTTTTGATCTGGACACGCCGTGTCAGGCTATGGGTGACACGAGATGGGTTATGGGGCTTGTGCACGAAGGGTGTTTTCATTTACCAAGCATTAGATTCATGGTTAATTGATTTTTGCTATTTCGATTTCCCATTAAACCATGTTCTGATACTGTTGCTTGTTCTACCTGTCATTCCAGTTCTAAAATGAGATGGGTTGATGATTTTAATCCTTGTATTGATGTTAATTACTGAGTATTTGATTCTGAAAATGTTCCCTATATGTCATCTTGCTGTGGTTAAAGATTGAGGTTAAATTGATGAGTTGTGGTCTGTTAAATGGGTCAATGTTTCATAACGTAAGATATGAACTGAAATTTACTGATTGTGTTCTTCAAAACTGGATGGTTTCTAACTGAGATTTATTGAATGAATGATTCATTCATTAGCTTTTCCCTGTTTCCTTAACATAACTGAGTTTGTTCTCAAATCTGAGTTTGTTTTGGTATTTATAAACCTGTGTATACACTGTCATTTGATTCCTGAGTTCTTATAAAAACCTGAGAATACTTGAGGGTGTGAAACTGAGATTGAAAGGAAAGGGGGGGACAATGGATTGATTCCTTTTCTTTTTCTTCTTAACTGAGAATTGGATTGCTTCTTTTCAAGTCTGAATTAGGTCTGAGTTGTTTGATATCTAGAACTCAAACCTGAGTTCTTGATATTGAAATCTGAGAACAAGTTCAACTTAGAATTGCTTTACACTGTCTTCCCTTTCACTGATTTCATGTTCCTGTGACACTGGAACACACACACACACACACTTTTCTTTCTCTTTCACTGTTATTAAATTCATGCACACCCATGTATACACACACACACTGTTTTTTTGGTTCTTCTTCACTGTTTATAATTCCTGAATTGCACTACCTGCCTATACACATACACACACACACTAGCACCCTCTCTCTCTTTCTCTAACTTCTAAGTTTTTACACATGTAGGCTATGGTTGTATGTAGGCACATACAATGTGTAGATGTGTAACTTGTATGAGTGTCTATATGTGGTGTGTGCAATGCTTAGGCAATGTGTATACATGTGTACTTGTGAGTTGTATGTATATATGTATATATATAGTATTTAGCCTAGGTATACCTAGTGTTAGTTCTATATGAATGTATCTATATATAATGTTGGATAAATAGGTGAATAGATACTTGGAATGTTGTGTGTTGTCTAGTATAGACTTGTTGGAGCCTAGCATGACTGGTTAGACCTAGATAGTTGAGTTTAGACTTGATTAGACTAGGTTGACCTAGTTGACTTCTAGGGTTGACCAAAGTTGACCAAGAGTTGACTTTGGCCTAGATTGACCTAGAATCATGTAGAATGCATAGTAAGACTGCATTACACTATTCTGGACTTGTTATGACTTGTGTTGTTCTGATTAGGAGCCAGACACCACTCCTTGGACAGTACGTTTCATACTGGACACTCAGATACAGGCGAGTACATTCTCTGATCATTTCATATCCTGCTTAGAATTATTTCCTGCAGTAGACTACTTTACTTGTACTGTCACGATGGTCACACGGATTGGTACTATATGGATCCCTTCTTGAGATGTTATCCTTAGGGAGCATCAGGTACTACATGTTCTGTGCGTTTCACTTACATGGCGTATCATATGCTTCATTGGTTCTTTGATCACTTACGACATATACTCTTATGATCGTAGAGTCTTCCTAGAATCCTTATCCCATTTATGGGACTACTATGTATCACCTTCGGGGTCTATCACCTTCGGGGTCTATCACCTTCGGGATCTACTACCCTTCGGGGGCTGTTACATAGCATCATATAACATAACCTGGCTGGATCCTTGTGTATTGATTGGGGGTACGGGGGAGTAGAAATGGACATGTGAATAATACCCAAGTAGTATCTTATCAGAATCTCTTCCATAGTGTTTTATCAGAATCTTCTATGCCATTTACATGTCTATATTGTACTCTGACTCACTAGTCACATGATAGTTCTCTATTTATAGTAGATATTTCTCTTTCAGCTTTCTCTCTTTTTATATACTGCACTTCTTTCAGTACTTGTATCTTACTTTACTACATGATTATATTTTCTAACCTGCTATGATCTGTTGAGATGTACTGTACTCGCTCCTGTCCTGACTGGACCTGTTGAAAATATTACAGAGGACGAGGAGGAGGCTTGCCTGGACACCTACTACGGGGCAGCCTTAGATGACACCTGCGAGCTGGACCCTTAGGAGGACCCAACTCTAGCTGAGGAGATCACCCCGATTGCGTAGACTAGACTAGTTAGGCTTATCTTACTTTATGCAGTCTTGAGACATGTTCTAGTTAGACTTTATTTTGGGAGTTCAGTATTGTATATATTCTTTCATCTGAGACCTTGTACTGTTGGATATTGCTGGAATTATCTTAGACTACTGTTTTCATCTATTTTATTCCTTGAGTTCTATTTCATATCGTGCTATATCTTCCTTAGTTGTGATTGAGTTTACTATTGCTATGTCATCCCCATTCGGGGAGTATAAACTATTTAGATGTATATTGTTAGATGTATGTTGACCTAGGACAGCGCTCTACCGCCGACACTGCGGCGTAGGCTAGGCGTTGTTACGTTCTCGTACCCTCACAGTGGGTGCGGGTCGTGACAGTGGCCGCATGGGCGGGAGTGGATGCACAATATTTTATCTCGTGTAGATTCACTGAGTCTTGGACGAGATCCTGATATGCCTCCATTGCATACACGTATCCCAGCCGATTATCCGGGTGCCACTGTGCCCTTTAGACGTTCACGACGTCATAGGGTGGACGATCCAGAGGACGAGGCGGAAGAGTGCGCTGCTGGAGAGGACACTAGCCAGCAGTACCATGGAGAGGGCACCAGCCAGCAGTACGCTCCAGAGTACACTAGCCAGCAGTACGCTCCAGAGTACACTAGTCAGCACTACGCTGGAGAAAGTTTGAGTCAGCGGTATGCGGGCATGGGCATTTTCTCAGCCTTTCAGCCATATAATCAACGCATAGCGACTCAGCAAATCAACACTGCGATTTTTCTTCATTATTTTGGTACTACAATGTTTTACTCTCTTGGTTGACTTGTACATTTTCTTCTGTTGTGTCCCATCAAACCACAATTGCCGCAACGAAGTTCTCTTGTCGATGATTCACATGGTTTGATGCAGTTTTTCTTCGGCCTTCCAGCTTTGCGTCTGACATCTGGATGCACGGTCTAATATTTCAAACAAATAACTATCAATTCGTAATATTTGAAGTTGATGTCTCTCGTTGGTAATAGATGTCATAGTCTTCAACATCTTTGGACAATAACTCGTATCTAAATTCCTAGCGTGATTTCTGTTTTTATCATGAAGTGTTATAATCTTGGCTCTAATACCATCGAGAAGTGTCGTTATTGGTTTATCACGTAAGCTCTTAATCCAATTGTTAAAACATTCAACAAGATTAGAAGTGTTAATATCTAATCTAGGACAAGGAGCATATGCTGTAATCCAATGTGCAAAATGACAATTTTCATCATTTGTACCAACAAGCCAATTGTACATCGTCATGTTCTCAGCTTTAATTATTTCGAACAAGTACTGTGCATCCGTTTGATTATACGATCTAGCAAGCGAGTCTAACAATCGATGAATTTTTTCCTTCACAATAGACTTTATATTCTGCGTAAAATATTGAATGCAAAAAAATGAGACGATTCTAGAAAAATATCCCGCATAGCGTGTATTAATCATTTTTGCTTATCAGATATAAATGAAATTCTACTCCAATCATTAAAATAACTTTCAAATGATATTCTAAGAGCATTTAAAAACCAAGACCAAGAATCAGTATTTTTACCTTCAGCAGCAGCATAAGAAATATGATACAATTGATAATTAGGATCATGAGCACAAGCAATAAATAAAATATCTTGATATTTGGATGAAAGAAAAGTGACATCAGTGCTAATAATAGGTAAACAACCCCTTAAAATCCATCAATGCACGCCTTGAAGCAAATAAACATTCTCTCAAATTTGTTGCTTTCAGAAGTCTTAAGAAAACATCGACTACCTGGATTCGACTCCATAATTCTAAGACTATATTCCTCAAGGCCAGCATATGCCTCAACATAACTACCATTTATTTCACGTAATGACATCTTCCGAGCTCTCCATGCTTTAGAGTATGTAATATGTATACGATGTTTCCTGAATATATCTTTCACAATTTATGACGCACTATAGGACTGATTATCTCTAATTAAATCAATTATTCGTGTCTTAACCAATGCAGCGGTAGCTAGTCGATGATGTCCTGACGTAAGTCCACATAAACAAGAATGACGACTTTCTAGTGTACTAACTTTAACTATTTGTCCTTTTTCTACGAATTTGGCATATACTCTCCAATTACAATTCTGTTGATCACAAATATAAATAATTCTATGGGAATTATTCATAGCACTAGCTGAACAACTAAAATTATACTGAATTGCTAAACTACTTACAAAACTTCTAAATTTTGAACGACTGAATGTTTGTCCTACAAATAACTCAGGAGTGTTAGAATTTTCAATATCATCATCATCTATCTTGTAACCGGTATTTTCAATTAAATCGTCACTATGTTCATTGTCCTCATTATCATCATCATCTAGTAAGGGAGTAATTGTCTGGGAAGAAGAACTAGCACCCGTGTTAACATGCTGGTAATTAAAAATAAATTCATCATTAGTTCTATTAGCAAATGATGATACTTGAGTAACATATAAACTAATATATGGTGATTGCGAATTAATGTCAAGAATAAAATTTTATGCTTCTTCACCATGTATCAATAAACATGTGAAACCAAAATAAATTGGTAATTAATAGAAAAACGCGCAGAAATTAAATTGCATAAATTTTCTAAAGTAATATGGCGATAAGTTGTAAAAAATTGGGTGTCACCTCCTTCGTAAGATAACTCATTTACTATACCACCATGTGAGCATACTATTTTAATATTATCATCCATAAGAAAGAAGTAGTAGTTTGAGAATGTTTAGCTAATAGAAAGTCACGTTGCAAGGAGCGAGAGCTTGTAAGAGGGAGAGACTAGCTTCCGTGAGAAAATGGAGCTTCCAAGCTTCAGAGAATTGCTTCTGTGAGAGATGGAGAAAGTAACGTGTTTGTGTGGAGATTGAGAGTTAAACTTAGTAATAAATAGGAAAAGAAAAGAGACGTTGAAAAAAAGTAGCCGTTGGGATATAGACGTTTAAAAAACTAGCCGTTGCATATCTGTGCAAAAAAATGGCCACGCGCGCCATGGGCGCTGGCGTGCCCCTCCACGCGCGCCATGGGTGCTGGCGCGTCCCGTCTGACATCCCTCCAAACCCACCGCGCGCCATGGGTATTATCGTTTCGTTGCCCACAATGCAAATACACTAAACTTTTTTTTTGGCTTAATTGCAATTTGATACCCTCAATTATGTCGATTTTTTAAGTTGATACCCTAAACTTTTTTACTCAACTACTTGATACTATCAACTATTATATATTTTCAACTTCATACCCTAAAATTAAAAAAACCCAAAACTACCCCTGCCCTCTTCCCCCACCCCCCTTCCACCCACCCGACCCCACCCCTTCCGCCTCCCCCCCCCCCCCCCAGCGCATCACCCCGGAGGGGGGTAGTCGTGGACTTCCTGTGGGTATTGTGAGTACACAATACCGCCATCAAACCGACACCCCACATGCTAGTGCCTTCTGCTCATACTCACCCCATCCCCTAGCTGAGAACTCTCCTATCTCCATCTCTATTTTCTCTTTAAACTTCTTCCTCTCCTTGCAGTTTCCTCCCCTCCTCCACACATCATCTTCTTCCTCATCACCATCATCGTCCTATCATTACCAGAGCAAACGCCAGTTGAGGAAGAGACCCCACAGCCCAAAGCATCAGTTGAGGCAGAGACCCCATGCCAACGCCATCGACGCGTTGTCCTATGCTCGGCGAACCCGGCACATCCCACTAATGCGACGCGAGAGGGGCAGCTGGGGGGTGGTAGGGGGTGGGGGGGTGGGGTTGCGCGGCCGGAGGGAGGCTGGGACGGGGTGGCTGGAGGGGGTGCGAAGGGGATGGGTCTGTTGGGGGTAGTTTTTAGTTTTGAGCATAGGCATTATTGTCCAAAAAATTTAGGGTATCAAGCTGTACCAAAAAAAAGTTTAGGGTATTAAGTTGAAAAACATGAATAGTTGAGGGTATCAAGTTACAATTAAGCCTTTTTTTTATATAAATTAGGTAAAAAAATTTACTCTGGATGAAAATTTCTGTAAAAAAAAATTGTTGGGATCAGTTTATCCCACTTATTATTTAATGTATCCACCCTTCATTGTACTTGTCTTCAACAACCACCAAATGAAAAAACAAGATTATTTTTTTAGAACAACAGAAGCCTTCACAAGAAATGAGGAAAGAGTGTTCATACTCCACTTAATAGTTAGATTTAGATGATATTTTGTTAATAGGACCAGTATATTTGGGACCATATGTTGTAAACAAATACTAATTTTGATCTAGATTTATAGGCCTCGTTTGGTTCGTGGAAAAGAAAGGAAATCAATTCTTTGTTGTTTCTTAACCTTTCGAAAATTGTTATTTCTATCCCAAAAAAAAAATGGTGTTGGAAAGTCCAAAAAAATTTGTAGAAAAGTGAATTTCTTGGATTGTGAAAGTGAATCATTGGAATGTTTGATGGAATCATTTTTCTTCTTCTTTTCCCTTTGGAAATTATTTTCATTTCTTGCTACTTTACTTTAGCATCCTAAAGTAATAACTTGCCGAGTTCTTACTTTGAAGTCATGTTCAATATTTATTCTTTTAGTGTGGTTAAGAAAACTATACCACTATAGCAAGACTACTAAGAGCATCCACAATGGAGATACTCCAAACACATACTCCAAATTATGCAAAATTATGTAAATTATTTATTTTTTGAATATCTTCTTGATATTGACATACAATGGTACACTCCAAACAATTCAATACTCAAAATTAACCTCTCTCTTTCTTTTTTTATCTTCCTTATTTGGTAAGAACGGTTAATTTTTGTGGGCCCATAAATCAATGTAGAAGAGTTAGGACACGCTCTAAATTTGAATTGTCTCTTAGCTTTCTAACAATTTTTGTAGGCCCAAGAACTAACTGTAGATGCTACTGGAATTACTACTTTAATCTGCTTGATGCAACTTATAAGAGGCTTATGAATTTGCATCACTTATTTCTATTTCTAGACGTCTAAATAATTAATATATCTTGTTCTCTTACGTTGCACATATCCAAACATAACACGAAAGGACTATTTTTTTTTCAACTCATATTATTCTTAATTATCCTCTGTATGACATTGACAATTTTTTTGAGACCAATATGCATTCCTTCCGGTCAGGGTGGCCCTAATCCAGAGCAGGCCCGACGATGACCCAGGACCCCACACCGAGGCGGAAGGGGACACCAACACGAATTCATCTAAAATATAACTATTATGTATCATGTATCATTTTTCACAAAAATATATTTTGGTGTAGTGATTGTACTGTTAGACTTCTTCTTTAGAGGTCTTTGGTTAAAATCTTGTTGACAAAATTTATACTTCTTGTTAGGGCTAATTAGCGTTTGGACCATGGATTTTATACCAGATTAGTGTTTAGGCCTTGACTTTTTTCAAATGGAAAGTTTGGACCCTGGATTTATTTATTTTTTTCCTTTCTTTCTTCCGATTATGTCCTTTGAGGATGGCATCGCTAGAAACTATAGTCTCTGTTTTTTTTTAAATTAGAGGAGCGCCAAAGGAGTTAGCGTTCAGCTCCTAGGTGCCAAAGGAATTGGCACCCCACTAATCCCTCCGAGCGTTATCTCCTTTGGCTCCTACCCCCATTTGCCAACTACTCCAATGGCGTCTTGTTCCCTTTTTTGTAAATTCTCCAAACTGCCTTCTCTTCTCTGCAAATTTTCTATACTTCTTCCTACTGTACGAAATTTTAAATTTCTGTTTATGGGATAATCACGATGCTTGTTCTTTTACTTCTTTTTTTTTTCTTTCTGCTAATCCTACTATGTTAAGTAAATACTTTATAAAAAAAATGTATACTAGGTGACTGCATAGTGATTTTAATGAACTTCTATTGTTGCTTTCTTGAATTACATATAAGAAATGGCTTCTAATAATTTGAATT
This sequence comes from Iris pallida, assembly GCA_029216955.1. NCBI lineage: Eukaryota > Viridiplantae > Streptophyta > Magnoliopsida > Asparagales > Iridaceae > Iris > Iris pallida. Next base: position 3,530,736 of record JANAVB010028398.1, read on the forward strand.
GTCATGACCAAGGTTATAGGGTTTATGAATGTACATGTGGCTCATTTTCAGGTAAGTCTCAGATTTTGGTAATAGCAGCTTAATATTGATTATGGAATAATCTAGATGTGTTGAAAGTTCAGTAGTGTGGAAGAGGGATTCAATGATCTAAGTGTGCTGATAGATAGCAACTAGTCATCCTAGAAAAGCAAGTTCGATATGTAGAAAGTACAAAAATTAGTTTCTTCTTTTTCGTCACTTCAAAATGATTACCATGTCTGTGTTGAACACATAATAGACACTAGACACACTCCGAAATACAATAGGACATGCCAGAATGGTGGTACCATATATGTGTCGCGTGTCAATATTTTGTCATGTTGTATTTGTATCCGTGCAATATAGCTGCACTGGCTTCTGAAGGAATTTATTTATAGCTTATTTCCAAAAGAGACATTATAAAACATAAAAAGAAAATAGAAGAGCAAGATTATGAAAGGCATAGAAGCTATTTTACAAGCAGAAAAAAATAACTACTACTACAACAATTGTTGATGCCATCCTCAAGATTCTAAAGATACCATAAACACTAATCTGGAAAGGACATAATCGGAAGAAAGAAAGAAAATAAATAAATCCAGGATCCAAACTTTCTAATTAGACAAGTCAAGGCCTAAACACTAATGTGATATAAAATCCAAGGTCCAAACGCTAATAATTAGACCTTTTTTTATTATATATTATGTATGTATGGAGGGTTCATTTTGAAAGGGCCTAATCAGCTCAGGGCCGACACTGGTTACCCTATTTTTTCGGTTAATACTAATTTCTTATCTCATCTTTTATTGGACAAGTTTGTGGGTTCAAATTCCTACGTATTGCATTTGGTATTTGAATCCAATCGTATTGCGTTTACACGTTTTTTTTTATGCCTATTACTTGCATGAGTTCTACGACGTACCATTGAAGAAAAATAAAAGATTTTTTTTTTTCATGCATAGTTGAGCCCAAAAACTTCATAAACAATTAACAATATTTTTAGTTGTACACTAAATAAATTAAATAAAAATAATTTCAATCTATTAAATTCTAGTTCGTAACTGAAGCTTATTGTCACGGACTTGGCGTATAGAATCATACTATCAATTAAAATCAAGAGAGAAAAATAAGAGTACAGAGTTACAATGTGTCGTGTCTCATGATGAGTAATGCGTCGGCAAGGCCCATATGGACTCGGCCGGCAGATGCGAGCTGTAGTCCACCGACATCCCCTGACCGCCCAGCGCCGGTGGCGGTGTCGTGTAGACGTCATCGCGATCGCGATCGCGGTCTTCTCGAGCCGTCGACGCCGACACGTCGTCCTCGTCCTCCTCCGGGAGCCGGTGGAACTCGACGCTCTCGAACCCCGCCGCCAAGACCATCGCCGTCCCCGCCGCCACCACCGGGCCCACCACGGTCCCTCCCACCACCCGCCCCCCGGGCCCCGCGAGCGATATGGTCACCGGCCCGGCGTCCGCCGGCGCCGGCCCCGCGCTGCCGCCGGTGATCCCCGGCGCCAGGAACGTGGCCGACATCGACAGGATCTCGAAGCTCCCGCGGAGAGCGAGGGCCCCCTCCGCGGGGGCCGGCCGGCGCAGGCTGACGTCGGAGACGGAGCCGGTGGCGGCGAGGACGCAGACGCCGAGGTTCCGGCGGGCGGAGAAGGCGGAGAGGGAGCCGACGATGTCGCTGCCGGGGGCGATCTCGAGGAGGTGCGGGCGCATGGCGGAGGACGGGTCCAGCTCGCGCGTGACGATGGTGGGCGGCCTCGGCTTGTTCTTGGATCCCAGCGGGCGGCCTCTCGGCCGCTTCGCCACCTCGACGGAAGGACCACCACCGCCGCCGCCGCCGCCGCCGCCGCCGCTACTGTGCTTTGGCTTCTTCCAAGTAGGTTCTTCTAGATCCATGAGAAGAAGAAGAAGAAAGAAAGAAAGCTGAGACTTTTGTGAGTTTTTTTTTTTTTTGGCTTTGGATGATTTTAAGCAGTCCGACTTTGTGGAAAGGAGAGCGAGGCGGTGGGAAACCGACGGTTGGCTGATGTAAATAAGTAGTAATTCAAAAAACTTTTGACTCCTGGGCTTTAAATATATGTTTTTTCTTTTTTCCTTTTCCAACGGAATCAGAAATCTGATAATAAATTGGAAACCGATTTTGTCTGGGTTTGGGATTGGCAACTGTTTGGAACCTGACGTTTGAAAACATAATCTAGAATCATATTTAAGAAGGTCAGTTCAATTTTATAATAATTGTTAGGACTATTTTGTATATAGGCAGTAATTAGACTTTGGATACTAATATTTTTGAATTTGGGTATTCAAATTTTTTTAGCGACACATTTAGTATCGAATAATTTTTACTAAAATGAGTCAATAAAAAGTTCGAGTATCCAAAGTCTAAATCAGGCAAATACAGTATTCAAAATCTAATTAAGTCTTAAATTTGTTATCCGTATACAAAATAATTCTAATTTGTAAGAAGCTGTTGGCAAAAGTTGCTGATTTTTTTTTTTAATTAGTGTGTGTGTGTGTATATATATATATATATATATATATATATATATATATATATATATATATATATATATATATATATATATATATATAAAACAAAGTTTAATTAAAATATATTAAAATTTTATTTAAACTAATTTGGTTTTTTAATAATATCAAAAAGAAATTGGTACGCACATAAACATTACACAGACATACATATATGTGTGTGTGTACGCGTGTGCATATTTTATATATTATTATTAGGACGACTAAAAAAATAGTTGTCTTAATTATTTCAAATTTATTATTAGATTATTATATATATTATTTTATACTTGGCTGTAATACAATTTAGGAAGACAAAAGTATAGTTTTCCTAAATACCTAGTTATCTTTGTTAACTTTAACCAATAATTTTAATTAGTAAAACATATGCTAGGACATATTTGGAAAGAAAAATTTTCAGGATCAATTTTTCTCATTATATATATATATATAGTGGTATAGATCACAATTTCAAACTAAGCTTAGATAGTTAGATCTGATTTAAGATTGTCTTTGTTATTCAAAGAAAAATAACAACAGAAATAACGACAACAGTCTTACATTTTTTTTCCTTTCAAAGTTGGCCTCAAAATATAATGAACGAAAATAATATTTTGTTCGTCCAGGAGCATAACCGTGCTGGTCCGTGTCCACATGGCAGCCAGCCAGATAGCACGGACTCACCTTGAACTAGGAGGCCAATAACGGCACGTTATGTGGCCGCGGACCGGTGCGGTCACGCCCTAAGGGCGGACGATGTAGCATAGTAATGAATGGTAAAAACAAGGGGGTTCTAGAGGTGGGGTGGGTGGAATGGTGTGGGTGGGGCGGTCAAGAGACGACGCTTAAGGCCCAAGAGTAATGTGGATGATAAGGAGGAGTGAAGTTTAACAGAGGATTTAATTGATGGAAAGATGTTGACATTGAGTAGTTAATTATGAGTAAGGATGACGATGGCTAAGGCTGGCCAGAAAATATGGTCAAGGACTATCTTTTTCCACTGGTTGATCAAAGTATGCAGGTCTAGGGTGGTTGAAAACCGAAAATCGTAAATATTTATGACAAACGGTTCGGTTTTTCAATTTTTGGTTTAAAATTTTAAAATTTTGAAATAACGGTTCGATTTTCGGTTCTTGATTCGAGTAACCGAACCGAACCGAAAATCGATTTAGATTTAGTAATTTATCAAACTACCATCAATATATACTAATATTTTTAACTCCTAACTGAGCGCACTCTCTTCTCCTCTTCTCTGTAGTTCTTCTTTGTGCACTCCCTCTATACCCTCAATTTCACTCTATGTAATATAATAATTCATAAATACATTAATACGATATTTTTAAAAAAAAATTATTTAAATAGGCTTATTTTGCTAAAAGAAATTTGAAGGCCAGACACATTGTCCCATGAAACTGAACCAACCGAAAATCGAACCGAATTATAAAAATGGTTCGGTTTTCGATTTTGAGAAATATGGTTTATGGTTATTTAGATTTTCATATATCGGTTCGGTCTGAGCCGAAGCGAACCGTTGCTCACCCCTATGCAGGTCGAGTTTTGGATGATAGACGCTTGGTGGCCAGATTTTAAAGTGATATCTCAACTATTCAAGTTTTTCAACTTGATACCATAAATTTTAATATTAGACAACTTAATATTTCAAATATAATTGTACAACTAATACTCAACAGTTTATAGAAAATTCTAAATGACAAAAATACCTCCCCCTCATTCATGGTCACTTCGGATACCACCAGAGAGAAGACGAGAGGTAATTTGTTCAAAATTTATTATTTTATTTCTTGCTGAAACGGAAAAGTAACCTCTGACCGACGGAGGATATCGATTTAAAAATATTCAATAGTCGAGGGTAGTGATTAGTATGATATTAAAGTTTAGGGTATCAAATTGAAAATTTTGAACAGTTAAGGGTATCAAGTTAAAATTAAGCCTTTCCATTAGGCCTTGTTTGGTTCGCAGAAAGGAAAGAAAAGAAAACCAATTTCATGCTCTTTCATTTCCTTTGAAAAATTACAATTACACCCGATTTTTCTTTCCGGTGTTTGAAATGTCAAAAAAATTGGAAGAAAAAGTATATACTTATTAAGGTGGAAAAGTGAATTCTTTGTTGGGTGGAAAGAACCATTTTTTCCTTTTTCCTTTCTATTGGAAATCACTTTTAAGTCAAATTAAGATTGAGGTAGATATATAGTAAAGTTTTAAAAATTGAACATATGGAGACAAAATGAGACGCTATATATAAGCATTGTTTTCTTTCTTCTCAAGTTAGGTTTCATGGTAATTAAAGATGTAATATCATCAAATGATGTTGACTTACCCTTCAAGGCAAAGTATAATTATATTGCATCTGGATAAGGTTTGTAGAATTGGTGAGACCAATGAGATATCATGCACTCTTTTATGAATATCTGTTCATTTTTAATGGGGGTACTCAATGATTTATGTATTTAAAAGATTCAGATTTGGGTCGAGTTTGGATCTACTTCCATTAAGGAAGTTAGCATATGCTCGGCTTGGGCCACTAGACGTAGCTCTCGGGTCTCGTTTGCTTGACGGAATCATGGAACTAGAAAAGAAAAGTGATTCATTTTTTATGTTTGGATGTGAAAAAGAATGTAAGAAAAGAAAAATAATTCACATAGAAAATTCAACTTTTCTTCTAATTTTCTCGGCCTCTCCAAACAACAACAAAAAATAAATAAAAATTACAATTTTCTAAGGAAAGGAAAAAAAAAAAAATAATAAGAAACTGATTTTCTTTCCGCGAACCAAACAAGGCCTCGGCGTCAAGCCACTTCGACTCAGTAGAAACGGTTAATCTTCATTCCTTGTTACAGTGGTGGGAGAGTCGTCGAGCCTCCAAATGAGGATAGATACCGAGTCAAGTAAGGATATGTTTGGTAGGAGAAAAAATTGAAGGAAGAAAACTAGAGGAGAGAAAAGTGAAAAAAAATATTCATTTTCTCTTGTTTGATATGGAAGGAGAAAAAATAAATGTGGGGGATTAATTTTCGCTCATAATCTAAGAAATTCAATCTTGAGAGGAAAAAGTAATATGAAGGTATTATTTAAAAATTATTTATGAAATCAAATGGTAAATAAGTGTTTTGGTTGAGCATAGAATTGGTAAACTCTATATTTTTTTTACTTTTCTTTTCCTTCTACATTTTATTCTACACCAAACAAAGGAAATTGTATATCTTCTCTTTTCCATCCTTGCTACCAAACACAAAGGGAGGAAATGATATTTTCTTTCCATATGGAAGAAAAATAAATCCTACTCTTTTTCCTTGCTTCTACTTTTTCATCATTCCTATCAAACAAAGTTAAGTCCATCAGTATCGGACTCGAGTCCTTAGGTCTCGTTTGGTTCGCGGAATTGAAGGGAAATTTGGAAAGGAGAGTGAATAGTTCAATGTGAAAAAGTAATTCATTGCTTGAATGGATGGAATCACTCTCTCTCCTAATTTTTCTTTCATTAGAAATTATTTTCATTTTTTTCTTAATTCCTTTGGTACCCAGTAATAATTTTTCTTTTCCAATCTGATGATTCTCGGAACCCAACGAGGGAAAGAAAACTGTAGGAGGATTTCCGGTTCCGCATAACAATGTTGATACACAGACCCCGGGGCCTTTATTGCTCCGCAAAAGGAGAACAAAGCTTAGAGGTTGGATTTCTACTCAGGGAGCCGAGGTGTTATCAAAAGGGGTTGTTGCCAGAAACTAACAAAAAATTAAATTAGTTTTTCAAAATATATATATATATATATATATATATATTATTGTTACTTTGATGTCGAGAAAAAAAAAATACATCAACAATTTTTGCCGAGGCGTTATCATGTGTTATTGATAAATGTGTATTTTACATGTGTAGATCCTACCAGCACATTTAACAATGCACGTTTAACATTTGGGTGCGGCTATTCGCACCCCACCAAGTGTTGAACACACCCCAATGTTTTAAAAAAAAAATTTTAATTCCTATTCTACCCTCCCCTTCTCCCTGGTCCCCTCCTCTCCCCTCCCTCCGCTTCGCCGACCCCGACCCCTCCTCCTCCTCCCCCGCCTCCCCGACCCCCCTCCTCCTCCTCCTCCTCCTCCGACCCTCCGACCCCGACCATGACCTCCAACCCAGGAGGAGGAGAAGGTCGGGAGGCGGAGGAGGAGGAGGAGGAGGAGGGTCGGGGAGGCGGAGGAGGAGGGGTCGGGGTCGGCGGAGCGGGGGGAGGGGAGGGGAGAGGAGGGGGGAGAAGGGGAGGGTAGAATAAGAATTTAAATTTTTTAACATTGGGGTGTGTTCAGCACTTGGTGAGATGTGAATAGCCGCACCCTTAACATTTATCAATCCAATTTTAAGTAAATATGCATTGATAAATATGATGGTAGAAGTACACATATAAAATTTACATTTATTAATGTATTACTATTTGTTGTACGCGTACGGAAACGTTTGCTAACCCACCTGATCAAAACCAATCCCCGACCCCGTCTAACGGACACCAAGCACAAGGGGCGGTGACGTAAACCTGGACAAATTCCAACCTTTAAAACTCAGAGAAAAATTACAATATTGACAAAAACAAATGTTGAACCATTTGTCCTAATAGGTTCAACCCCCTCACCACTCTCAAAATCTTCCTAACCCTTGATTATATCTTCTTCTTCCTTTCTTGGATCTTCTTCTTTTCTTCCTCCTGTCTTAGATGACAAAATCCTAAGAGCAAAGTACGAACTTTTTTTAGGAAGTCCTAAGAGCAAAGTACGAACTTTCTTTTAGATTCCTTGTGGACGAGCACCCGAATCTCCACTATATGTTGTATGCTTATTCTTTATGCCTCCACCCTCACACCATATATATAAGATGAGAAAATTCTATTTAGGTCATAATATGATTTCTTAAATAGGAAGCCCTCAAATAAGAATCATATAACACCTAAAATAGTCCATCAATTATCATATTTTAGGTCATAATAGGATTTTCTAAAATAAAAATCATATTATATCTAAAATAGCACAACACCTATTATGGACATCAAAATCTAATCAAATTAAATTAAATATTTAATTAGATTTAGATTTCACAAATATGTTGTTAACAAATTCAGACTGGACTCCAACACTATTAACTCATGATTATTTTTTAGGGTTGTTAAGTTCAAGATATGGCTGATGTCTCTAACACACTCTCTGATTTCCCTTTCTCAGCATATAAAATAATGATACGGGACTTTTAAATCACGACCAGTTTGTGCTTCGGAAGCCTCCGACCCACTTATTACACTCTGCAAAGTCAATAGTTAAATATAAAAAAACTTTCATGTCAAACGAAGTTGAACACGTATGTTTCCTAAATCTTCACATGAATCTCAAACACAAGTCAACAACGATTATATACAAATACATTAAAATATGTCGAGTTTTGCAAGTATAAGAATCCAAGATACGTAACTAGAAGTTGGGATATTAGGGTCTCACATATACGTGAATATTATGATTTGGGTCTCAAAATTGACCGAAATTAGAATTTGGGTCTCGAAATCACTGTTCAATGTTCACATATACTAATGAACAGTAATTTCGAGACCCAAATTCTAACATCGGTCAATTTCGAAACCCAAACCTTAATATCCATATAAATGTGAGACCCCTAAAACTAAATGCAAATTATCTTGAAAGTTATATATCCCATGACTAATTCAAAATATTTTGATAGTTATAAATTCCATGCCAATGCCTAATGCACCATCTATTTCATTACAATTACAGTGAGCCAAAAAGGATCAAGAATATAAGCATGTAAAGTTGGAAAATGGTGCGAGGCACCAAAGAGCTGTTTGATTTGTTGTAAATATAATAATTGTCGTATTTATACAAATTTTAATATTTATTCTACTGTAAATGATGTTACATATACAACAGAAATTATAGTGATTATTTCAATTTCAATTTTCAACTGCATTATTACACTCAAAATGACTATGATATCATATGTATCAACTCTTTTGTTAAAAGAAACTTATATGTACAAGTAAACAAACAACTCTAAAAAACAAGAGACCCATTTTTACGGTGGCGAGCTAAGGGGGACATACCCCCTCCCCCCTACAATTTTTTAATATTTTTTATCAAAAACTAAAAAATTAGATATTAATATCTTCAAAAATACAATTACCTCTCTAAAAATATAATTTCTCTAAAATACAACTTACTCTTAAAAAAATACTCAAATTCCACCCATGCATTTTCAGGGAGGGAAAATGTTACGTCTACAACCAAATGTTTATAACCTTCTTACAACCTCTCTCTCACCCCTTACACATGGGTCCCATCTTTCCTCTCACCTCCTACTACATTGACTCCATCTGATTCCACTATTTCTCTCTCTCTTCTAATCGAAGTCCGACACGTATCGGTCGTAAGAAAATTATAAACATTTCGTTGTAGGCATAACAAAGCTCTTTTAGGGGGGCAGCATCCAGAGAGCTTGATGCGACGCCTGGAAATGATGGCCTACAACTGGGTCCTAATTCAACACCAAATTAATTTGGGTCAAGATTGTCTTCTAGTTGCAAGTAGCATGGGGGCATCGGATGGCTGGCATGGCCAAGTTCATTGGATTCAAAGGATGCATGTATATGAGTCAGAGGGGTGGGGGCCTACATGCCCATGTGACCACCTCAAAGATGGGGTCTCTTCCCATGACTTTAGCTGATGGAACCAAAGAATGACCCACATTAGAATATGACTAAAACTCCAACAATTCGAGTGACACAACTTTTTTTCTCACTGGAGGATGCCCTGATTCTTTGACAGACCTAATAATATTATTGGGTCTACCGAGATGCACTGTATAGTTAAGAAAAAGATTATTTAGTACTAGAGTCTCCCACATAATACTAGATAGTAAGATTTAAATTTCCAAAATATTCAATGCTAATGTTTGGATCTTAAAATTATTATTCACGTCGAATATTTTCGAAACCCAAATTCTAATTTTAGCTATTATACGGATCGTGTTACTAAATATCCCTTCTAACATTTTTTTAAAGTTTTCAAAAGTTAAGACAATGCACTCTAGTCTACTATAGTATAGCTCAATTATCACCCTACTGCAGTTGATAGGAAGAACAAGCATATTTGAAATATAAAGAGAGTTCATGTAAAATTAATCGGAGCTGCTAGGTTGCCCACGGATTCTAAGCACGAGCGTGACCGCCGGCCCACGTGTCGGCCGGCCATTGGCCCCCTGATCCGGATGGGACCCGAGATAGCGGGGGGAGAGGGGAGCAATAGCCGGCCGATATGCCGGCTGGCGGTCACGTCCACGGTTACAAACCACGGGCAAAATATCATTTTCGAAAATTAATAGCAATACATAAAGGCCCCTTGCGACTCTCACGTCCCCCGCTTGAAAAAAATCATATTCCAAATTCCTTTTTGACCACAGTGCCTAGATCTCATTCGGATGGTTCAGAGGATATCCATTCTAATTTTGTAAATAAAGTCGACGATGAGCTCATGGGGAGCCGAGACAAACTCCCGAAATAGTACCCCCAAACATAATTGTTGTCACCCTAAATTAAACTAAGGACCTGCGGTGTGTAAATCAGAACATGATAACCACTACACCATAACTCTTTTTGAGTTAAAGGTAGCCCATAGCACATCATGATCAGATACGTCCATGTTGGTACCCCTTTAAAGTCTTTGGTCCTGGACCGTCGTCCAGCATGATTCCCGAAATAGTACCCTCAAACATAATTGTTGTCACCCTGAATAAAACTAAGGACCTGCAGTGTGTAAATCATAACATGATAACCACTACACCATAACTCTTTTGAGTTAAAGATTAGCACATCATTATTAGATACATCCATGTTGATACCCCTTTAAAGTCTTTGCTCCTGGGTCGTCGTCCAGCATGTCCTGGGTCAAGGTCCAGCATGTCCTGGGTCAAGGCCGCCTCTGGTTTTGACTGAATAATTTTGTTGGTGGTTGGTTTGCAAATTTCATAAGCTAAACGCTGGACACGTCCAGCACAAGAAAGTAAAGATAGTGCTCTCAGTTGAGGTCAAACAATTGATGAAATTATCGGGTTCCAGCCACATACGGCGGTCCAGCATGTCCAGTATGCCGATCACTCAATTACAGGAGGCACCCTAAATGTTCTATACGGTATATTAAGGCAACAATGCTAAATTTCTGATAGATTTCCTATATTCAAGTAAACGGCACAAAACAGAGATTCAAATTGAAAATGAAGACATTTAATCTGAAACTAGGATGGTGAAGCAAAAGCTGCTGACCTTTCTAGTTGAGCTTGACGCCCCTGCAGTGTTACAGCAAGGCCCTATCCACCCCCACCCACCCATGAACTGACGCTGTATGCCTCTCCATGTCAATTTCTTGGGATCAAGGATTCTGTAAGGATGAAGATTTCCTGTGAGAATTTTGAAATACATAAAAGCATCAATAGCAGTTTCAAAAGAATACTATCCATATCTCATATATTTGGAATTTTCATAGTATTCGCCAAAAGGAAAATTAAAGATTTAATTTCTATTTACTTTCTTATTGTTTATTCACATGATTGGGAATACAACATATATCTCTACAGCCTTATTTTCACTCCCTCTGTTTGAAAAAAATTCTTGGGCTGTTCTCTCCTAACAAGATCTTCTCAGGAAACTAGTAGGCCTCCATTATGGTTAATCCTGTCAGTCTCTACTTCTATGCTGTTCGGTAACCTGCCTACATTATCATCCTCTGTTAGAATACGAGAAGGAAGCAAACTTCTCTCCCTGAAGCTTTCTGTAGTAATCCTCCCCATCACCAGCTGCTCTCATATCTTCACAACTTAAATAAGTTCACCTCACCGCCCTGGCAATCTGAAAGGGAACCTGTGAAGTTGTCCAAATTCCTCAGGTAATATCAAAGGGCTCTCCAAATAAATATTCAGAGTAGTCATCTGTGCTGAAAGAGTTCCTGGTGCTCTCAGTGCTCCATGAGCCCTCGTCCGAGCAGCTCAGAAGGGAAGAGTTGTCGCTGGAAGAATTTACACTGGGGTTACGAAATCTCTCATCGAACATGCCATGGGACCCGGAGTTGACATGGCCATTAGTTGCAGAATGATAGGCTCGACTGCTGCGGTCTTCACTGGAGCATGGCTTTGTAGTGGAGCTTATTCTTGCATTATGGTTCTCTTCATGGTGGGAAGAAACATCGCCGGCACACTTGCTCTTCTTAGTATTGATATAGTCTCGGGACAAAACTTTTCCATACATGTTTGGGGCACGAGGAGACGACCTAATTCAAGAGTGAGTTTGTTATGTTTGCACGAATGATATAATCAAATTCATGTGAATTAACAGTTCACAGTTGCACATGCAATTTACCTTGTGTAAAGAAGCATGTATGCACCTTTTGTCAAGACTGTATCAAGGTCCACAGGCTTTACCTACAAATTTCACAACCAGAAATTGGCTATTCAGTAGTCCATGTTAGCACAATTACTGCAATGATTTCGTCAAGATACAAAGCTAGAATATTCTGACAAAAGTAATGCCTTACCACACTATCATCAATCTCGTACCACTTCCCCTGTGAGTTCTTCACATAACAGACATAATGACCAGAAAAGGCAGAATTCATGATGTCGAGATGAACTACCACAGCATAGAGCCTGTAAACCGGGGATTTATCCTCTTTTCCACTCATATAAGGAGCTAAATTGATACAATCGGGGAACTGTATAGCTTTATTAAGCTTGCCAAATTTACCAGACTGCACAACAGAAGACCAAACCTAAGCAATCAGTTTATGTAATGTTGGAACTGAAGCCAAGATGTCAAAACTGCAATAAGACCAGAAACATAAACAAAAAGATTAGCAGCAGAATACTAAACTTCTACCTACCTGATATCGCTTCAATGTAATAGTAAGGACATTAGGAGCCTCCAGTATTCTCAACTTCTTTTTTGCTCGTTCATAGGATTTGCATCTGACACAGAAATGATAGTAAGGAAAAACTACTCGTCTTGATGGAATATCAAATCAATCTATGTTGTAAACGAATACACAAATGCTCTAAAGATTAGAACATAACTGTCAGATGGACTAATTTACACAAATCAATGTTGCATGGACGATACAACCCCTATTTTGGTGTGTCCAGTGTGTTTCACTATTTTGGACTGTCCAGATTGTGTCCGATACATGTCCGTCATGACATGGCCACATTTTTTGAGTGTCCGTGATTCCTGGTTGGCTATAAATGATCCATTAAGAGAAAAATGAACCGCATGCATCAGAACAATTAGACCAGATGGAGTATTGAAATAATCAATATGACAAATAGTCCAGAGAATCTCAAAAAAATCTTCTAATTTACCTAAAACAGCATGTAGCAACCCCCCAAACCCACACAAACAAAAGAAAAAAGAAAAAAAAAAAAGAAAAGAAAAAAGGGACCGGATGTTCTAGTTCTAATAGTAATAGAGGAATAGGTAAGTGGATATATAATTTAGCCGGAATAATTGCATTCATCTCAATGACACATTAAGCCAAAGAGAAAAGGAGTTACATTCCTAGACTTCCAAAAGTAGACATCACAAAATTTTAGTGGAAATAGTTATGTAGGCTAGGTACGGTCTGCAAGCTCTGTAAAATAATCCAAGACTATCAATGAGATACAAAAACAACAGAGCCTTTATACCAAATTCCTCGTGTTGGTTGTTTGAATCATGTTCTTCCATTCGGCTCTCTTAACGGATCATATCCTCTGTAACGCTAACAAGATTCATATCATTCTTTAACACTTCAAACCATGTTAGTCTAGGCCTCCCTCTAGTCTTGGCAGCTATATTAACTACTATATTATTGCTCCTCCTTATGGGATTATCTATTGGTTTGCATTGCACATGTCCAAACCACCTAAGTCGATTCCTCATCCTGTCCTCAACTGACGTCACCTATAACTTCTCACAGATACATTCATTTTTATCATATCCTTTAACACACATCCATCTTAGAATTCTCATTCAACTACACTAACTTTCTGAACAAGTTGTTTCTTAATTGTCCAACACTATAGTCAATAAAGTATAGTTGGTCTTATTGCAGTCTTGTAGAATTTTTATTTCAACTTAAAGAGGTATCTATCACGAAGTACTCCAGAAGCACTTCATTTCAACCATCGTATGTTTTAATTATATGCATGACATTATTCTCAAACTCTCCATTATGATAAATGATTGATCATAAATACTGAAAGCTATCATTGTTATGAATCTATTGTCCATCTATATGGACTTCCCCCTCATTTCTCTTTGACTTCAGGTTGAAATTACATTTCAATGCTCTCTTTTTGTTATACTAATCCTAAATCCCTCATATTCCAAAGTCATCTCCACACTTCTATTTCAGCCTCTAACACTTCTCTACTCTCATCAATCAACCCAATTTCATCAGCAAATATCGTACACCACAGAACATCCTCCTAAATATGCCTAGTAATTGATCCATAACTATCGCAAAAAGGTAAAGAACAATAAGAGAACAAAATATTGTTGTGACCGGAAGAAGTGAGACAACCAACCTATTGCAGTAGTATTTGTTCCCTCCATCCAAAATTTCAGTAGTTGTAAAATGGGTAAGTGCTTCTCCAAGGGTCCTGACGTCTCCATGTATCTCGACATTAAGATCCATCATGCGTTCATGCTGCTCAGACTTTCCATTGCATCTCATGCACCTTATCTGCATTCGCCAATCATTAACTTTCTCCACAAGCTCATGAAACTACAACAATTATGCAGACAGAAGTTTACAATGCTGACATACCTTCGACTGGAGGTACCCACCAAATATAAATTCGATGAGAGTTAGGTCTTCACTCATTCGTCCCTCTTCACTTGCTCCAGCTTCCTTGAGGCATGCAGAATGCATGGCATCGATGGCGTACCTATCAGAATAAATTTCTAAATAAGTTCTGAGAACGACTCCAACAATTGGGTGTTGGACAATCTTGTTGCTAAATATATGCATACAATGTTTTAAATAAATGTAAACTTAGAAGACAAAAAAAAAAAAGTAATATTACTATACATTGAATGATTGATTGAGGTAAACTCAGCTTCCATATAAGATATATAATCATTGCAACAAATAGTATTGTACGATTCACACATTACTGATTATTCCTATAATGTGGTATCCCCTTGATTAGCACCTCAGATAATCTAAGAAACAAGTAACTTGTGCATAGGATCTAGGGCAAATCACATTTAATTAAAAATCTTCCATATGATTCCCCACTCCATAAGATTAATCACATTTAACATCAACAAAGCAATAATGCGTGTGGCGATCATTTTGCATGATAAATATCCCAAATTAGATCACAAATATTCAGAACACTTTTTGTCTTTTACTTCTACAAGAACTCGCACACCACATGCATACTTGTCACTTTGTATAACTGCCAATCACTAGCACAAGTTCGAAAGACTGTCTTGTACTCGTATAAGACCTTGAGCTGTTGTGTCCTGCCTAATTGTCAATAGGCATTTATCTTTGCATAAGTAGCTCACAGCATGCAAGAATTGTACAAGCTGCAGTCATGAACACTCTTCCTCCTTTGTCTCCTCTCCAAAATTGCTTGCTCAAAACATCATCAGCACCAAAACACGAGAACTCTACGATCATCTTCAAGGCTTCAAGCTTTATCACTTAAGAGTACCAAGCATGATCATATCATCAAATAAAACAAAGATATTATGATAATTCTCGTGGTTCTCCAGAAGTAGTATATCAGCTCGCATCTAAATTGCACAACACGATGATTTGAGTCCATCAAAGATTTAGAGATCCCTCCCTCAAATAAGGATATACCGGACCCCAAGATTGTGGAAATAAAGACCGTGTTCGTGTGTGCTTACGTAGTTTCCCCTTTTTTATTTTCTCCAGCTATCATAATGCGGAAATTCAATTTATCACTGCGTCGAATTCTGAACTTCATATGTATTTTGGACATTTTAAATTTTCACATTGAATCCATGTTGTACACAAAACAATATGATTTTGATATACTTTGGTAAGTAGCATTACTTGGCACGGAGTAGCTCGATCAAAACCCAGATGGTTTGCAGCCCCAACAAAAACTCTAAATAACTTGCATCTAATACTTTTTGTTGCATAAATTAAAATTGAAGATGCAACCTATGTTGCATAAATTAGAATTGAAGACAACCTATGATCTATAATTTCAATCTGCTACCCAAATCCACCAATCAAAATGCAATTGATACAAGAAACACAAAGTAATGATCACAAAAAATCCATCTCAAATTGATGGAACTGGGGATTCCCAAGACCCTAGTTCGATGTGCGTATTGATCGATAGAAAGTTAAACAGATATAAACGTGTTCTAACCCTTCATAGACGAAAACTAGAGTTAACGAATTATACCTGCAACGAGAAGAAGACAACAGTTCCTAGTAATCTCGAGCAGTCACGACCCCAAGATCTTCTGCACGTATTCCTTCCTCGGGTTGGACGTCGTGTAGGCGACGATCTTCCAACATTTTCTCTCCTTGGCAGCCCTCCCTTTCTCTCCTTACGTGAATCACGAATTTAGAGAAAACTTCTTATTTATGATGATTATATGACGGACAGAGAATAGAGGATATATATAAGGCCACGACAGGGACCATGAGGAGAAATTAGGGTTAGATCTCCTAACGGATCTGGGTATCCCATGTTCAGTCCGAACACACAACCCAGGCCCATTAACAATAGCTCGGTCAACTAATGAGCTATTGTTGCACTACCTTCCTAATCCCAAATTCTGATTGTGGACTCCTTTTATTATATGCTCGTTTGGCTTCCCATGTTAAAATATCGAATGTCCGTCGATCAAATTAAGTTACTGACAACTATATTAATCGACATCTTTTATCCAAGGTTCAAAGTATCGGGATCGGGATCGGTATCGGACAGTTTCTAAGAGTATCGGTATCGGCAGTATCGGCAGTATCGGCGGTACCGGATCGGAGTATCGGATTTTTTGGTATCGGTTGTATCGACGATATTAAATAATTATTAATAAATTAGGGAAAAATAATTTACATATTTATGCACTATTTAAGTATTTTCTATGTTTTTCAAGTATAATTGAATTAAATGTTAAATAGTGTACAATAATAAATATTGTTAAATAGTATATATATACAATAAAAAATATTGCTATAATATAAATTGTTAAATGGTATATAATATTGTTAAATAGTATATTATAATCTGAATAATTTTCTGCCTTTAGTGTTGTTATATGTAATTTGCAAATGATTTTTCATCTATTTATAGAGATTTTATTGCAAATGTTACCAATTTTCATTACTGATTCCCAGATTTGACGTGAAGAATCTTTCTTTACCCTTTTTTTTTGTTTCGAAAATATGTTTTTGGCATGGGTAAAATTCGTTTTTGATATTTTCTGTTATTTTGAATTCTCGTATCGGCCAGTATCGGCCCGTATCGGCCAGTATCGGCAAGTATCGGCCCGTATCGACAAGTATCGGTCCGTATCGGCACGTATCGGTCCGATACGGGCCGATACCATAATTTTTCCTCCTGGATCGGCCGATACCGATATTTTTGGTCGGTATCGGATCGGCCTAGGCCAAATCCGATCCGATACGGCCGATACGTATCGGTATCGGCCGATACTTTGATCCTTGTTTTTATCCTTAAGTAGTACCACTCAACTTTATTTGTCATGTCAGATATAATCCACCTGCAGGGTTTACATGACAATCCTTATGAGCTCCTTGAGGGGGCATCATCAACCCGACGTATCGGAACATGAATTCCTTTTATAATCAACAGCAAATCATACATATAATGTTATTACCCAATTCATAGAGGTTGTTGACCCATAATGAATCTCACTCTTTTATGAGTCAAAGTAATGCACGCTGCATATACATGTTTGTTATTATATCCGGATTAAGAGCACAAGCATGCATAATAACAGAGGTGTTTGTTCTCTTATGTAGTCAGTACAAAGAGAACAACATCAAGTGATCTTGTTCAATACACAAAGTGTACTAGTGTAAACCTATAGTCAAGATAGACTAATACCAGATTACACTACAACATTTCCAATGGATTGTCCAAGTCCATCTAGGTTGTGAACTATTCATATATTCCATAGGGAACTGATAATATGATCTTCTGTGTGACACCACACACCATATTATCTACAATATAGAATATCAGACACTTGCATTAACACTTGCAACAAATACAATATGCAAACATTTGCCCATATGATTCTCATTTAAAATTTAAGAAAATAAAGTTAATACATAAGTGATGCTTTTAGTATATAACCCTAACAAATATGCTCCATATCAAAGACTAATCAAGTGAATTAACTGCAAGTCTAGCAATAATTCTAATGAGTAGCAAGAAAAATCTTCATTAACTTCCCTTCAGGTTTCCCTTTTTTCCCTTGTCCTACGGTTTCTCCATTTTGCATTAAAAGATCCCAATACGAGTGTGAAATCGGAGAATCTACATGACGGGAATATAGAAGTAAAGAGATAGGAAATGAAAGAAAGAAGATGAAAATGTTAATTTAGATATGCAAAAATCCACTTTGACATTGAGCATTAATCATGTCTTCTAAATTTGTAATGGTCCTTTTAAATAAATGTCAAACATTGAAGTCTACATGGATTATCCAATAACAGCAGAAATAGATTTTCTTGTCAAGCCACTATCATAATATGATAATTAAATTGCAAACTATCACCTCAAGAACTCATGGGCATCTTCTTCCCTCCCGCGATCAAGATTCCTTCCAATTTTCTTTATATGTGAAATAATTCTAATTGGAGACAAGGGAGATGTTCCTTGTTTTGCCTTTACAAGAAGACTTTCAAGCTCGCAAGTAAAGCACCAATCTTTCTTTGGGCCTAAAATTCAATTGAACAGAAACTACAACCATCAAGTCATGAAGCATATTGTAAATGGTCCCAATGAAAAAACAAACATAAGTAGTGGCAAAATAGAGTACATGTTTTCATATGGAACCCTTCCAGAAGATATGCAGTCACTGGGCGCGTAAATGCCAGGCATTGGAGGACAGCATTAGCATAACAGCTGTTAGAAATCAAAAACCATTTACACAAAGGCACGGGATGTTAGTAATGACTGGAAACGTCACAGTGTCAGCTTTCATAAATCCAACATATACAAACAGCTCAAAGGAGAAAACTGTTATAGAATACAAATTACATTTGACTCCCTTCCAAGAACATACTCCATGTTTGCTTTTCTAGTGGACCATACATCTAAATTCATGTCCCCAAAAGAACATATAATATAAGTGAATTTATAAGCTAGAAATCCAGATATATAAGCAGGGAACAAAGTGTGATTCTACATTTTCAAAGCAAAACAATGATTAAGAGTTCTACAGTTTTACATTATCAAAGGAAAACAAAGACAAAGAGTTCGGTGTAGAAGAAGTGTTATCACAGCCATCAATGAGATACTTGGTAATATTCATGTACATATTTGAAGGATGGAGAAAAAGAATTCCCGAGTAAAATTTATGGAGCACTGAAGAAGATTATGGTCATTTGTACGTTTTAACAGTCCAAAAATCAAAGGCATAAATGCCATCAACCATAACCCATAAGTTTGAGGAAGAAAACCAAGACCAAAATCTTCAGAGTGGAAGAATGTACTAAAGTTTGAAAAGTGCACACCCATGCTTTAGTATACATTTAGACATCAATGACACTAAAAGGAAAATAATTTAAAAGGAACTCTGAAGCTATACATCATCAATAGTGAAAAGCACTACTAACAAGTTTGTGATACAAAAACTAGAAAGAATGAGCATGCATGTATGCCCGATGCCGTACTTGGGATATATGTACTAAGAGGAAGCAAACAGCCATTACCTATTGCCGCAATTAGTAAGACCAAAAGGGCGCAAGTTCACATCCAAATTGTAAAGTTTAACGAAGGTATCATACGAAAAAAGCATCTGAGAAGACAAGCAAGTGAATATGCATCAACATAAGATGATTTCCAAAAGGATGGGCAACACAAATAGGACAAACAAAACGTACCTTATAGTTGTGTTTTTCAGGTATCAAAGAACTAGTTCCAGATGGATACTGCCTTGAAACTTTTGATGCCTTAATCTGCCCAATAACTTTCCTTGACATCTTCAAGTCTCTAGTACCATTTAGAACATAAAGTGAACTTTGAGATGGCCTAGTAGGCATATTCAGAGAATTATCAACCTTGGAAGAAATGCCAGATAAAACTGAATGGCCTCCACCACTTAAGGGTCGATGATCCACATAAGTAGAAGATTGGCATGTGGATTCTTTTGACTTAAGTATACATGCATGGTTGTCCCTTCCACTTGAAACATGATCCGACTTGTAAAGCCCAGGAACTGTTGTAACCGTAGAGTCTAACATAACTGCTGCTTTCAACGGGGCCAATTTACAAGAGGAACCTTCATTTCTAGAGATTGAGAGGGAGGGTTTGACCTGACCAGACAACTTGGAGGTCATCTGAAAAGGAGGTCTAACACACACACCACTATTTTCACCATCTTGGAAAGTTTTATCAGTCACTTTGTCAACCTTGGTGTTGTGAGATGCACGTATACCAACAATTTCATCATGGCATTCAGTGGATAGACTGGAGATCGTGAAATTTTCAGAACCAGAGGGACCTACCCCCGAAGGACCTTCAACTTCTTCAATTTTACAAGAAGATGCCTGCTTTAGATAAACCAAGAAAGACACGTTTTAGAGAAAATTTTGGAAAGCAAACTTAGAATGTGAAAGTTCTGTAAGTCTTACTAACCTCGCCCACTGTTCTGGGGAAAGTGGAACTAAAGCTAGATAAAGATTCTCCTGATCTAACAGGAGAAGTATCTGATAAGCATGCACTAGCAGACTGTTCTGGGGATGTTCTTGTAGTAAAATCACTGGTCAAAGCATCCTCCGATGTCTCTATAGGACCCGAAAATACAGAGGAAGTAGAAGAATCAGAACTGCTTTCTGTTCCAGATGAATTTTCAAAAGGCTTATCCTGAAAATTATCTTCCTCGCTAAAAACTTCTGAAGAGTAATTAGATTCTGATGATGTGGATCTCTTGAGGATCACTTCCACCATTCTGGAAAATGGCGTTCCTTCAATCTCCAAACTGTTGCCAATTAATTCAGACCGCTCAGCTTGTTCGTTCAAACCAAAAACCCTTAATCGGCCATTACCATGATCAACACGCGCAGGACAGCATTCTTCCTTGTGACCTTGTCTCCAGTGAACTATTTGGCATTTCCGAGAGCTGAAAATTTATAAAAGACAAACAGTATGGAAGACAGAATGTGCAAATATAAGCGTGACTCCTGAGAATAGTAATTTACATGGAACATAAACAGATACTGGAATATTACTCTTGTATCAGTTCTGATTCTGACACAGTCACACACCTATTGCATCTATGCCATCATTCAAGTTCCATCATTTAGGTTACCGAATGCTAGATTTGAGAATTAGTGTATCCACAAGTATTTTGGGCCATGATCACACTCAATATTAAACCAACAGATGTATATGGCCTACTTTACAGTGACCTACAACAAGTCTACAGTTACTAATGGGTAGTACTCAGGTCTGAGTTCTACAATAGATCTAACCAGACTTGAGCTTTCCAATTTGGTATAGCAAATTCCAAATGCAAAGCAGTTCATCCAGTACTTGACAGTAGACACATTCACATAATATACAAAAATAACTTTACGAGGATTTCCAAAATACTATAGACTAAGCTTACATTGTGCACAAAAAATACGGTACAAAATGGTGTCCATTAAGAAACATGGGGAATTATCGTAGCAAGCTGCATGAGATTTACTCGACATCGGCCGATATATCGCAATATACCCCCACCTTCATTGTCACCCGCTAGAAATTGAATCTTAAAAATCTAGGTCCCTGTTGTTAGTTAGGCACCCATCCAGACCTGTCAATTCGCCCACTTGACCCTCATTATGTGAGGGGTTATAGAAAGCTATTTGCACATTTCACTAGAGATATACATCAGCCGATATATCGCAACATATCCCACCTTCATCATCACCCCTTATTGAATCTTAAAAACGTAGCTTCCAGTTGTTAGTTAGGCGCCCACCCAGATCAGTTAATTCAACCCACTTGACCCACATTATGAGGGGAGTTACAGAAAATTATTGCACATTTCACTAGAGATATACATCAGCTTTGGTTTGCATATCAGACCCGCCCAACATTAGTGGTGTCCATGAAACCGGTGGTTTCAAATTTTATTAGACTCGTGGAAGAAGTTAAGAAATAAGGAGAAAAAAACAGTATTGTTTAGATAATGGGAGTGTCTAAAGTTCAAGAGTAAGTGCTTTACTGCTTTCTCTAGTGAGTACAACTATACCCTCATTTGTCTAAGAGAGGACTAGAACAATCATGTGTCTCTGTTGCATGCATGTGGTTCAGGGCGATCTAGGTTGCATAGACACGGGAACAGATTCAAACACGGTTCATATTCAAAATACGACATTCCTTAAAATTTAGTATACATGAGTGTGCGCAGACAAGCATAGTCTTGGGGGGGGGGGGGGGGGCAGGGGGCATAAAGATGCAGGAAATCGGATTGGAAATCACCAGGGGCGGACCCAGAATTTTTGGTTTTTATTTTGGGAGGGAGTTGTTGAAATACCATATTGAGGACTGAATTTCATACATCTTGCTTAAAACCATGTATACTTACCAGTTACCACACGGCATTGGCATTTAAAGTGGCTATGTGGCAACCAACCCGAACCTTTTATGATTAAAAATGTGTACATTTTGAAAACAACAATTTTATGTATGGCTTTTGAAAACCAACTTTGGTAATTTAACAACTAGTCCAACTTTGGGCCCAATTTTGAAATACGACAAAGGTATGTATAAAAATTGTATTTTATAATATAATTTAACTACAATCTCATCTTTGGGCCCAACCTATTAAACAATAAAATAGTCCAACCGTATAAACCGAATCGATTATATCTATTTGGTTTCGGTTATGGCTAATTTCGATTTGAACGTTTAGAATTTTGGTTTTGACTATTTCGGTTCGGTTGAAATCGATAAGCCGAATGCTCACCCCTAGAAAATTGGCCTTATTTCAAGAATTAGTTCATTGAAGAAATTAAAATGACAGACAAATTTTTTTCTATATTGGTCTATTCTAAAGATCTAATTGAGACGTTTGCAAATATAAGAAATAACAATTCTGAGTCAAAATGAATAGAGGTTATATAAGGAATTACAAATTTTAGAAAGAGAACAATTGGAAACAAATGGACATGAAGCCTTATATATAAGGCTTCATTCTTCCCTCACCCCAAATTGTGTCCCAAATTTTGTCCTGGATAATGAGTAGAGAAGGAATGATTGGAGGAAGATGAAACCTTAAAATTGGGATATAAGGAATGGTTGCAGTTGTTCTTAGTAGTCAAATTATAGGTACTAGGTAAAGTATTCAATGTTGACCTAATTTTCGACTGATATTCCAAAATTCGCCTAAAACCAAAAATCCAAACAAAACAATTGCATTTCAAATAAACCCAGAAACCAACAACATACACACACAACAATTGCAATTCACAATAAACCCTAGCAATAGAAACGCCACAATAGAAATTAACAAGAAAAATCCTACTAAAAATAACATAATTCAACAAATTTTACCAAAAATAGAAGAAGAAGAAGAAGAAAACTCACGGACCAGTATCGAACCGACTTGCACTGGGCGCACCGAGCGGTGGTGGGACTGCAGCACACGACGCACCTCCTCCCCCCGCCGCCGCCGCCGCCCGCCGCCCCTCGCGAGCCCGGCTCGAACGTTCCGTCGGACAAACCGGACCGGCCGGTCCCTCCCGCCGCCACCGACGACTCCACCTCGGCCGCAGCGGCCTCCTCCGCCGCCAGGCGGATCAGACGCGCCACCTCCTCCCGCCTCGCTTCGGCGAGGCCCCATCTCCGCCGGAGCACCAGCGCGACGAGCCGGCCGAGGAGGAGGACCAGGCCGAGGGAGAGGAGAGAACCCGGTTCGAACAATACAAACATCGGTTTTTTTTTTTTTTTTCTCTCAGCCGGCGCCGATCCTCGCCGACTTTTTCGCCGCGAATTTAGGGGCCGTATAATTCGCCGAACTAAGCATGGGTTGATTCGCCGCGGGTGGGAGAGAGAGTGGGAATGGCTGTGTGGGAAGTGACAGAGGAACAAAACAGAGAGAGATGGGATGAAGAGAATAAGATGGACGTGAGGATGAATGTTATGTTATGCTGTTCCACCGACTTTATGGCGAATCAATGTAAGAACTTAATACTTCCCCAACTTCTCAATAATTTTCCCAACCTCAATTTTCATTTTGCTCCCTTAAAATTTCCTTCGCTTTTTAATAAAAACGGTGTTAACGAAAAAGAAAAAAAAAATTATAGAAAACATAGACAACAAAGTGGTTGTAATTGTACTTAAATGCAGCACAAGATGTCTTAAATCATGGACATTAATTCAAAAATATTTGTAAGCGAACTTATAGTTTGTAGAGACAAACTGCACTACTGCAGTGAATAATAGTTTTATGATCTCTAGGATTCCGACAACAAATATAAAGGACTAATAAAAATATTATCCGAAATAATTTGACGTAAATCATTTATATGTAGTAGTTTTTTTATCTTTCATCATACTTCGTGTTCAATTTTGGCAAGCTATAGAAAATATCAAATTTTAATAACATATGAAGAATAACGGAGGATGACTTTATTTTTTTTATTATACACTATTTGTTTGCATATATAATTGTGGTAAATTATTTGCCTTGTATTATTGTTTACTGCGAGCACAAAGTAAACCAAAATGTAACCATTAAAAAGTTCATAGCAATTACATAAAGACTAAAAATAGGGTTATTTAGCATTAGAATTTTGTATAATATTTAAAAAATTTGTTTATGTCTCTATTTTATCCAAAAGATGGTTTGGGTGTCGTCCTGATTTTTTATTTGAGCTGACCGTCTAAAATAAAATTTTAAACACAAATTTCAAATATCATACGAGATCGTAAAGTAAATGAAATTTTTGAATATTATGAAAACCTAAACGAGATCTAGTGGTCAGTCTAAGTCAATCTTAAAGACGAGACATAAACCTTCTTCTAGACAATATTGAGATATAAACATAAGTTTCGAATATTATACGAGGGTTCTAAAACTAAATAATCAAAAAATAGGAAATATCGACTTCGCAATATTGTAAAAGTTGAGGGATTAAAATGTAAACCAGCAATGATAAAATTTAAGTAGATTCCATGCGTGCAGGTCCACTAATTCAACAGAATCAGCTAGTGGCGGTAAACAAAGTTGCTCCGCAGGACCAGCTTACCGCCGGCCAACGTGTGGATTGGTCCATGCGGGGGAAAGGAATTTTTTTCCCGCACCCGCATCGTAAAACGTGAGCTATTGGCAACCCAAAATATTCCCTCCCAAATTTGACCCCAAAAGTTGACCACTGTCCCTCCGTGGGGGCCACGCGCTCTCCGCGTTGGGGTCGAGGTTTGGGTCGAGATAGCATGTGCGGGAAGGAACTCGACTCGTCGGTCAGTGTCAGGTTGGCGATTTTTGTATTTATTTGTAGGAGGAAAAGGACGGCTGTGGGGCCCGCGAGTCCTTGTGCTGGGCCCACCGGTCAAGTGAAATGCCACGTGGCTGTAGAGTACGTCATCGGCACGACAAGGCTGTGATGATGATGCGATTTGGACGATGCGGAGTCGTGTACTGTTTCGAGCAAACATCGTGCTAACGGTCCGTAGCAACATAAGAGCCGGATCCGACCCGGTTGCATAAGCTGGGCCTCGTCGCCAAAAGTAGACCCGGTCCACGAACGCATAGGCTTCAATCCACATTATATATTTCAGCCCAATCCGGATAGTCTGGTTTGAAATTGTCCTTGCTTTAAAAAAAAGGGCTAATTAGAGTTTATACCCTAGATTTTATACCACCTTGGAGTTTAAGTCATATCATGTCCAATTAAAAAGTTTACGCCCTCGAATTTATTTTTTTGTTCAAATTTTTTCATTATACCCTCCATTTTATATTAAATAAATTCATTCTTAGGCATTGGAAGAAGGACATAATATATATATATATATATATATATATATATATATATATATATAAAGAATATATATATATATATATATATATATATATATATATATATATATATATATATATATATATATATATATATATTCTTTATATATATATATATATACATATATATATATATATATATATATATATATATGATGCAAGACATGTTAGGGATTAAACTCTAAGTTGGTATAAAACTCATGGTCTAAACACTAATTAACCCTTAAGAAAAACGGTAGCAAAACGCTTTGGCATTATAATCTCACTTGTGCTAAAAAAAAATTTCAAAATTGAATGGATTTTTGAACGACATTTATTATGCGATGCTATTATCAAACAATTTCTGTAAATGAGTTTCCAAAAATTAGCAAAATCATACGTGATAAGCAATCCTAGACCCCACCAAAGGGTGTTTATTTTTTCATAATCATATAGTACTAGCGCTTTAAAGTGTTGAGCGTTATACAGTGATAGCACTTTAAAGTGAATATGATACTTGTTAAAAGTATAGTTGTTTGTTTTTCATCATTTTAAAGTGCATTTTATATATATGTATAATTTGGCTATTTTTGCTAATAAATACTATGATATTATTTTTTACACAAATTAAGTAGTACATATGAAAAATCATAAGTTCGTCCTTAAATTTTTTTATCAACACAACATAAAACTCTTTTATCATCAAATTCGCCTTCAAATACCAAACAAATAAAAATTATTGGTGTCACGCCCCGCTCCCAAAATAAGGCGAGCCGAGTACGTAACAACATCCCCAGGCTACGCGACATATGAATACTCCAGTACCCATATCCGCGATTGTCGCCCGTAGGGTTCTAGGATAGGTTGATCACAGGTCACATGATGCATAAAAATATAAATGACAGTTTGATTAAAGGATATTCTAAACTATAAATAGAAATTTTATTATTCTACCCGATTACAACCATTAACCCAATACATATATTACATTACCAGCTACCAAGATTTACTAGTTGATACCAAGTCAACCTCCTCTTTGTCTCATTCATAAAGCTTCTCTTCAGTGTGCATTTGCATTATCTCCTGACCTTCATCAAACCTAGTGAACAAAACTAGGTCGTCAATACGACGAGCAAGCCCTCAGTCAAAGGAGTTAAGTAAGGTAAGATGATAAAATTATCGAAATTGAACTGAGGGAAAGGATAATTTAAAAGGTATATTCACTGATAAAAAAAAATTCTTATTGTATTAATATCTTTTCCTAAAAGAATGTAAGTGTGTCAGGTATAAGTGTGTAAGCAATCAAACAAATCTTGTATGAAAAATGCAATATTTAGAGAAACACTTCTGGATCACACAACTTCTATTGTCTCAACAATAATCCCATTTACACGGGATCAGGTTTATACTTAATGGGCGGTGCTTAGATTTATCCGTCCCATTAGTATCAGGATCACATATTGATGTGATATATTCAGGATAACACATGAGTGATTTTTTGAGTTATCGGAATCAAGTGTTATAACAAATGTCGTATGACTTGAAATTTTTCAAGAATATCGGAGCAGGCTACATTGGATGTTACAGAGCCGAATTCGGGGATTCAGAATCCAATGAAAATCAGGAAATAAGAAACAGGAAACAGAAAAACAGGAAAGTGAGCTAAGCCTCACCCCGACAGACCCGTATGGCCATACGAGTGCCGGTAACAGGAACTGATCAGTTTTATAAAATATAATATTGCAAAGATTTCGAAGGTGTGATCCAAAGTTTTCTCTCCCATCCCAAATGCAATTCTTACCAAAATGTAACTTAGTTAAAGTACATTTCAATTTTGTATCTTATTTTTTGTGTGATAGAGAACACACATTAAACGAGAATAAAGTTAAGCAGGAGATTCCGTCTTAGCGAAAATAAATTTGTGCGCCTAAGGCAACACTTTCAAGGATTTCAGGGTTATGTTTGTATAGAAATTTTGATAAAATCAGGAACTAGAGTTTAATCATTTCGACATTTCTAAAAATGGCTAACTCTGGAATTTCTTTAAAATTTCGGCATAGTCTCCTTTGTATTTTGACTCCGAAAAATTTACAAGAGATAATAATATAAATCAAAACCCTGGGTACGTCGACCCCTTCGGTGGAGCAACCCTCAACACCGATACTACACAATAATAAAATTCCGGGTACGCCGACCCCTTCGGTGGAGCAACTCTCAACACCGAGACACATACAGTTAAATATATAATATTAACATATAGTATAAATAAGTCTAGCTTCTTACCTTGGCAATTTTATTTTTATTGCTAACAATCAACGATTTGCAATATTTACTACAAAATCCAACTAAACAAAATATTAGAACAACATAGTCTATAATAGCATGAATTATTCAAAAATTAACACCATCAATTGAATATGAGTATATAACTATTTTCAAACACGAATTTATTCAATTAACTTATTTGTAGGATATTGATCTTTCCATGTTTAGGATAAAAATTTCACATAGAATAATAATTACGAACTTTAACGATACTTTCATAAGAATTGATTTAGAATTTTGATTTTTTCGAAATTCATGAAGCCTTAGAGTACTACGCTTAAACCTACTATATACTACAAATGCCTACTCAATCCCTCACTATATTTTTATTCTCCAAACGGACATGGATAGCATTCTAAACCATGCAAATGCTGAATTTTATAGAAATAGATTCAAATAGTAAAAATATCGGCTACGGATTATACATATTAGTAATATATATAATATAGGAACCCAACCTATCTATTCTTTAGTCTTTCTAATATATAAAACGAGCACAAGGATTTAGTTATAACATTCCTAAGACTTATAATGCCGAATTGTAAGAGATAAATTAAATTACAACCAAAAGAGATTGATACGACCTTATATCATTTTTTTTTTTGAAATGCAAAACTGGGTTGTCTATGTAACTTTGGTCTACTAAATCATAAGATTACTTTTACTAGTTTTAAGAACATCTAACAATAACCAAAATAAAATTCCGGACATCAACTAATTATTAAATCCTTGTGATATTGTAAATATTATTATACGATGATAACCAAAATGACTTTCATATCCGTAGAGTACGTGTCGAGTTTTGGTTTTGTAATTCTATTTCTAAGTAGTAGGGGGCAACTAAATAAACATATACACATTATGATGTTCAAGGGGTGGTTATAACTTAATTTCTTAAGGTTCCAGCTTAATTAAACACTTGGGTATATTTATCCACAATATTAAATGGGAATATGCTATATATATAAAAAATAAGTATTTAAACTAAATAATCCTTGAATATTAACTAAACAAACAAGCCTAACACATGACATCAATTATTTTCTTGTGTCGACGTATCCATGTTGTGTCCTGCAATTACCTGTGTCAACTTGTCTAAATTTCTTTGGACACACGTGTCCGTATCGCATCATTATTAAACTTTAAATTCCTAATAAATTTTACATACCAAATTGGTAATGTAAAGAACACAAAATTGAAAGTATGAACAATTTGAGATAGACAAAGAAGAGGGCTTGCCTTAAGAAAATTAATTTGGGGATTAGGGCCTGAGACTCATCCAATCTCTTCTTCCTTCTTCTTCATCATCTTCCAATTTCTTCTTCTTCATCATCTTCTTCTTTTCCAATTTTTCCTTCTTTTTTTCCTTTTGTTTGAAGAAAGGGGTTAAGGCTTTGGTGATGGAAATGATGATGAGTGATGAAGAGGATGATGGTGGAGATGTTGGAGGTGGTGATAGAGGTGAAGATGATGGTGGTGATAAAAGGGGGGGCGCCGGCGGCCAGGGAGGCCCGGCGGTGAAGGGGGGCCGGTCGGCCAGCCCGCCGGAGGTGGCAGCCGACAGCGGCAGCGGGGACCCACGACAAAAGCACAGTAGCAGCAACCATGGGAAGGAGGAGGTGAAGGAGAGAGAATAAGAGGATGGTTAGAGGTTATGGTGTTGGAGAGGGTTTGAATGAGGAAGTAGGTACATGACTTCCTTCCTTGAAGAGAAGAAGATGAAAAAGTCAGTTGTATATGGAAGGATTTTGGGTGTATTGGAAATGAGGAAGAGATGAGTGTGAGACATGTAGCATTGTAGGAAAATAGAGAAAGGAAATCAAGCCAGCAAATTCTCTTGCTGAGCTGACTCACGAAGGGAAGGTCGGTTGCTTCTTTTTTCTTTCTTTCTTTTTTTTTTCTTTCTTTCTTTTTTTTTATTCTTTTTTTTTCTTTTAAAAGGGTAAATGATAAAAGACAAAAATACCAATCAATATCATACCATATGGTGAGATGTCAAATTTAAAATAATAAATTGCATTATTAATTTAGGGGTTGAAGTGAAAAATGTAATTCCAAAAGATTTATTTATAGAACTTTCCTTTTCTTTTCTTTTTTCTTTTTTTTTGTATAAGGAGAATTTTAAAAGCTTTAAAATAAATACCTATTTAATTATTTTGATTTCGTCTATTACAATTGGACAAAGAAAATTATTTAACTGTTATCTTTTTAAAAAAAATGCACATTTTGGACACGGAATATTTGATAATTTGGGATTTCTTTTTTTACTAAAGGAAACGAAAAAGAATAAAGGATAGTGGTTGTTTGGACATGTTTTAAAAAACTTTTTTAAAAGTTACATTTTTTTCCCATTTACAAGCTAAGTGGTATAAACTCAAATTTTGAGCTTAAAAGTAACTGCGTATAAGGACATCACAATATAGTGATGAACATTTTACAAAAAACATCTTAAGTTGGTGGATCCCACTAGGGACGTAGTCAGCTGGTCCCAAGGGCACTATATTATATTTTTTATTTCTACTCGTGACTTCGAGGCACATACGATGCCACCACAACGTATCATCGTCGGTGAAGTCGAATGAAGCAATATCCACCTTATCAGTGTCATCATTGATGTGCAACGTCTTGAAGTATTGCTCCACGTTCCATAATAAGTTATCAATTTCTTTGTCATCACGCTTCCCGTTGAAGGATTTTGGCTCAGGGATCTTCTGTCTTGGTGCCTCCATACTCGAAGGTCTACCGTTCGTAACGACTTTCTTCATAATGGCAAGTTTGGTCTTGAATTCTCCGAAACTCTCAATCGCGGTCTTTAGCTCCTCGTAGCTTCGGATCTTCCCACGCAAAGTCTCAATATCCGCACGATGTGTCATGAGCTCCTCCTCAAGTGCAGATCGAATCTCTTAGAATTGCTCATAAAATATTGTTACGGACGTAACGACGTAACTCTCTAGCCCATTGTAGTACTATTTTAGCTTCGTGTTGCTTTGCTCCATGGAGTCCATGCGCATCTTTATGTCCTTCGAATTCGTCTACAAGACCGCAAGGTGTTCGGCAAGATCGGTAAGGCCATGCTCCATCATAGGC
Organism: Iris pallida; assembly: GCA_029216955.1. Classification (NCBI taxonomy): domain Eukaryota; kingdom Viridiplantae; phylum Streptophyta; class Magnoliopsida; order Asparagales; family Iridaceae; genus Iris; species Iris pallida. Next base: position 3,561,979 of record JANAVB010028398.1, read on the forward strand.
TCCTTGATTTTGCCATTATTGTGAGCCTTGGTGTGCCCTCCTTAGGTGATGCTAGTGTCATACTCTTATTATTTATTATTATTATTATTACAATTATTATTATTATTTCAATTGCCATGTAAGTGTCCCTAAAACCTAACCTTAAAGAGCCAAGTGTCCCTAAGACAATAAACCTAGATAACACATATACCCTAACCCTAAATCTAGAAAGCCTAGCTAGGGTGGGGATGTGTCCTAAAAAAAAAAAAAATGGAAGGGGGGACACCTCACCCCTTTCCCTCTCTATATATTCACACCCACACACAACACAACATACACAATAAAAAAAAGAAAACAAAAGAAAACAAACACACACACACCCCCGACCCCCCCTCCCAACCGCCAGCTGCTGCCGCCGCCCGCTTGCTGCTGCCGCCGCCCTCCTGCCGCCCGCCGCCGCCGGCCGCCCCTCCCCGGCCACCTCCACCACTCCATCCTCTTCATCTTCTTCCTCTTCCTCCACTTCCATTCAAGAAAACCCTAGGTAACAAATTTTATTTCTTCCCCAATCTCTTTTCCTTTTAAGTTTAAACCTAGGTTTGCTAACAAAATTTGTTATTGTTATTGGGTTTAATTAGGAGATTGTGAAGGAAAGTCTAGGTCATCTCAAACCCAAGGCAAGTCCTCTTTCCCTCTTCCTCTTCCTTTAGGAATACTCTATTTTGATTCTTAGATTAATTTTGAACATGTATAGGTTTATTTAAAAATCTGAAATTACATTATTAGATGTCAATTTATTTATTCTTAAGAGCATAATATGGAATATAAGTTAAGATAATTCCTCTAGTTATTGTTTAGCTTCAAATTCTGAAATTTTGGTGTTATTTAACCAATTTGAGATCTCAATTTTTTTTTTAAATATCTGATTTCTAGTAAAATTTCATATTGTGATAAACATAGATAAAGGAATTAAAATTGTTATACTTAGACACTGAAATTATTATATGTGACGTAACACGGATAAGTGTATATGCAATTGGACACAAATAAATACTTGAAGGAAGGAACCGATTGTGGACATGAATTATCTGGACTTGAAATTTTCATGAACAAAATGAACACATGTGGATATATGGGACTCTCCAAAGGTAAGTCTGAACTGAACAACTGGACCGCACACCGGGAAGATAAAAAGTACAAGGACCTTGTATTTCTCTACTTACAAATAAGTGCTCAATTTTGTGTGTTCATAATTAGAAATAAATCTTGTTTTTTTTTTTTACATTTTTCTGCTTCGTGCACTTTCAAGAATTGATATGGAAGGGTTTGGTTTTGATTTGGTTTTGCATACTATCTACATGATATATATATATATATATATATATATATATATATATATATATATATATATATATATATATATATAAACCTTGTCATTTTAAGCCTTTGCATATTAACTGTCACGCCCCAGAACCAGAATACTGGAGAGCGGGAGAATGACTCAGCCAGCTACGTATTACGGATAGATGAATACCGTATAATACGATCAATGCTGTCTAACCAGACGAGGGGGTGCATACTACATGAAAGTCTTACTATGGTCATTTCACATCTATTGTCTCAATCATTCAAATAAGAAACAGTAATAAAGAACATGTAAGATGAAGCAGTAAGGCATCCCAAACGCTCAGTCAAAATGTTCTGGAGATCTGGCTTTACAAAACATAGCCAGATGGTATAGCAAGTATACACAATTGTTATCAGCTGCAGTCTGACTTAGTTACAATTATGCAAAAGTAAGTGCAAGACGATCCGACTAACATGTCGGTGCCAAACGGCTAAGTATAAGTAAATGACAAAACGAGCGGTGAAGTAAGGAAACCCACTCGAGTCCTCCTGCGATCATTCCCCTAGTATTGACCATCTTGGAGGTAGAAGTAAGCTGGATCCTCGGGGACCGGCTCTAAATCTGGTCATGCAAAACCAGAGAGGTTAGACCTCTAATAGCAAGTACCACAAGGGAGCACGATATGAAAGACTAAACCAGTAAGTAAAAGGATATAATAATAGATCTCTGCTGTCTACTAGGATTCACATAATATCACGACACTTCGAACCAACCTCCCAACCAAACAAGGACAGAAGTTGGCCCGTCATGTCCTGACATTCTGATCATCTCAGTTAGGCAATAAAGTAGGTACAGTACACAAACAAATCATCTTGAACGGCCAATCAACTACTACGGCTTGCTATTGTGAGTCCCAAGTTATCCTAGAATTATGCAATTAGGGATTCCTCAGTTCTTACTATGTGCGAGCAAGGCTAGTCTATCCAATCAATCAATTGCGCCAATCATGTAGTTAGACGAGTCCCAGCGGGCGCCCGCCGTTATAGCATGTACAATAATATAAGCAGATACCGTTTTCTGTCCGTGTGACAGATTTACAGTATCTGTGGGAACCAGCCGGCCCGTCGGACACTTAATAGTCCCAAGGGGGCTGCCATGTAAGAACTCGGGAATCCATTCTCTCCATGCCATCATTATTTTATTTAACTTAATAGTCTCTAAGTTGAGTGAAGTTCCATACCGTGGATCGTGGTCATTCAAATGAGTACTTTTGTACGGGATACGATATGCGCAACTTTACAACGATACCCGTACGGCTAGGTTGTAGGTTTTACATAGCGTGATGCAACAATCAAGTCTAACCACGGAGTAATCATGCCTTGACCATAAAGTACACATGCTGTTTTTGTAATATAAATAAATAAATAAATAATTTGAAGCCTGCATGTGCCTGTATGCCAATATTCGGGATTGGCTAATCGAGTACAATAGTTCATTACATGAACGTGTCTCATTCATTTCATTCAATAAGACGACTAGCCAGTCTCTTAGTTCCAACTAGGAACGCATGATCAATTTTAGTAAAGATAACCATTATTATCAATGGTATCAAGGCATGAAAGTCAATTAGTATTACATGGGGTCGAGTCTATAATTCTCAAGGTTAAGTTCCAGTCAATCTGGGTATCCATGGATCAATCAAGACACATGACACATTCTACACAACAATCCATATTAACTATATTAACATGTCATGATTTATCAAGAAATTCACGCAAAGGGCGTAAGAATATAATAGAAGAATTATCATGCCATCATTAAATGAGTAAGTTATAGAGCAAGTAGAAACACCCTGGTTAAAAGTCACGCCAGCAAGTCTAAGTTAAGGCCAAAAGTCACGCCAACAAGTCTAGTCGAAGTGAGCGTGAAAAATGGTTCATGTTGGCATGCACAGTGTGAGTGTAGAAAATGATAAGAAATTTACGCACGCACTCGTGGACGTGTGCGTGACTAAAAATCTACGCACTCATGGATGTGTGCGTGACTGAAAATACACGTACTCACGGGTGTGTGCATGACTGAAAATACACGCACGCTCATGAGAACGTTAGCGTGACTGAAAATACACGCACGCTCATGAGAACGTTAGCGTGACTAAAAATACACGCACGCTCATGAGAACGTTAGCGTGACTGAAAATACACGCACGCTCATGAGAACGTGAGCGTGACTAAAAATACACGCTGACACGTAGAGACGTGAGCGTGACTAAAAATACACGCTGACACGTAGAGACGTGAGCGTGACTAAAAATACACGCTGACACGTAGAGACGTGAGCGTGACTGAAAATACACGCAGCCACGTAGAGACATGAGCGTGACTAAAATACACGCTGATACGTAGAGACGTGTGCGTGACTAAAAATACACGCTGACACGTAGAGACGTGTGCGTGACTGAAAATATACGCAGCCACGTAGAGATGTGAGCGTGACTGAGCCTTCGTCCCAGCCAGGAAATGAAGTTCCCAGCCAGAAGACACGCTAAGTTGGTGGACCAAAACCCATGAACAGCCGAAATTGTAACAACTTAGATCTAGGGAGAACAAGCCATAGAAATCAAAAATACTAAGCAGTAAACTCTCTCAGGATCATGAGAGGAAGAGAAATGAACCATAAAAATGGTTCTCCAAGCAAGAAGCAAGATTGCACTTGCCTGCTGTGGTTGGTGGAGAGAGTGATGAGAGGAAGAAGAAGAAGTAATGGTGAGGAGAAGTTATGAGGAGAGAGAAAGAGATGGAAGCTATAAATAGCAAAGGGGTGGTATGTGGGAGACTTGTGGGCCGGGTTTAAGGGAACCACCAAGCCGAAACCCAATAAGACTAAAGCAGGGAATAAAAGCAGAAAGAAAAATGCAGATAATAAAATTGCAGGGAATTAAAATGCAGGAAATAATTAACATAAAAATTAAAGAGCAGATAGTTAATTAACATAAAATTATAGGAATTTAAATACAGGATAATACATGATAAATACTAAATAAATACTTATGAGTTGTACATATATAAAAATACGCATTCCGGGAACGGGGAGTGACATCTCTACCCACCTTAGAAAAATTTCGTACTCGGAATTTCAAATCCAAGCAGGTAGAAATACCGAAGCTAAACTAATACAAGCAATTCTAATGAACAAGCAATCATTATTACCATATCAAAAGCAAGTACTATATATGTAAATCCATCAACCCACGATATCAAGTAGCTCTACCCATAAAGTGATAAGCATGAAGAATCAGGACAATCAAGGTATACAGAGAGATATACCTTGTGAGTCAAACAAGTGTGGATACCGTGATCGGATGTCATCCTCACGTTCCCACGTTGACTCTCCCAAGGAGTGATGACCCCAAGCAACACGGACAAGACTAATTGTTCGGTTCTTGAGTATCTTCTCTCTTCGGTCAAAAATGGACACAGGCTGTTCCTCGTAAGACAGGTTGGTACCAACAACCAGCTCCGAATGATCGAGGATATGACTTGCGTCCGATACATACCTACGTAATTGAGATACATGAAACACGTCATGCACCTCTCGTAACGAAGGCGGGAGGGATAAACGATAAGCAACATCACCTATCCGATCAAGGATAACAAATGGGCCCACGTACCGCGGACTCAATTTCCCGCGAACGCCAAATCTAATGACCCCACGAGTAGGTGAGATCCGCAAGAATACGTGGTCCCCAACAGAGAACTCTAACGGCCTACGATGCTGGTCCGTCCAATGACGATGCCGGTCTTGCGCAACTCGAAGTCGCTCTCTAATTTCCTTAACCACTTCAACCGTCTGAACAATCATTTATGGGCCTAACATCTTCCTCTCCCCGATATCATCCCATGCAAGCGATGATCTGTACTTCTTACCATATAGTGCTTCAAATGGCGCCATCTGGATACTGGCTTGATAACTATTGTTGTATGAGAACTCGACTAAATGCAGGTGACTCTCCCAAGACCCTCCAAAATCTAGAGTGCAAGCTCGCAACATGTCTTCTAAGGTCTGAATCGTTCTTTCTGATTGCCCATCCGTCTGCGGATGGTAGGCCGTGCTAAATCTCAACTTGGTACCCAGACTATGATGTAAGCTCTTCCAAAAATGTGATGTAAAGCGGGTATCTCGATCCGACACAATACTGACAGGGACTCCATGCTGCCTGACTATCTGTTGCATATACAACTCTGCCAACTTTTCTGTAGATTGTCCTACTCTGAAAGGAAGAAAGTGTGCTACCTTTGTAAGTCGGTCTACTATCACCCAAATAGCATCCTTACCACTTGGTGATCTCAGTAAACCGGTCATAAAGTCTATTGTAATATGCTCCCATTTCCATTCTGGGATAGGAAGCGGTTGCAATAACCCAGCGGGCCTCTGCTGTTCTGCCTTCACTTGCTGACATACCAAGCAACGGGAAACAAATCTAGCTATCTCCCTCTTCATCCCGTTCCACCAGAAATGCTGCCTGATATCTTGGTACATCTTGGTCCCTCCAGGGTGAACAGAATACTGAGAACTGTGAGCTTCTGCCATAACCTCCTGTCTGATATCTCCACTAGGCACACATAGACGTGATCCAAACCTAAGTGTACCATCTTCATGAATTCTCATCTCCTTCCTGAGTCCTGACTCACATTCTGTCCTAAGCTTCTGAATCCTTGGGTCTTGTGCCTGAGCTGCCTTGATCCTGCCTACCAAGTCGGATTGAACTTGCAGACTTGTTAGAACTCCTACATCACTAGGAAGTATAACTTCGATGCCTATCTCCTGAAGGTCTTCTAAGATATGCCTCTGCGTTGTTAACATAAATGTGCCGCCTCTCCTGCTAAGAGCGTCTGCTACTACGTTAGCCTTGCTTGGATGATACTGAAGCTCCACGTCATAATCCTTAATCAACTCCAACCATCTTCTCTGCCTCATGTTCAGCTCCTTCTGAGTAAAGATGTACTTCAGACTTTTATGATCTGTGTACATCTCCACTCGGTCACCATATAAGTAATGCCTCCATAGCTTCAGAGCAAACACTACTGCCGCCAATTCCAGATCATGAGTTGGGTAATTCTTCTCGTGGTCCCGAAGCTGCCTAGATGCATACGCTATCACCTTCCCATGCTGCATAAGGACGCATCCAAGTCCTTTACCTGACGCATCACAATATACTGTAAAACCTCCGGGTCCAACTGGTAATGTAAGAATAGGTGCTGATATCAACTTCTGCTTCAAAGTCTCGATTGATGTCTGACATTCTGCCGACCAAACAAATGGCACATCCTTCCGGGTCAAGCGGGTCATGGGTGCTGAAAGCCTTGCAAAGTCTGACACAAACCTTCTGTAATATCCTGCCAATTCCAAGAAACTCTGCACATCTGCTACGGTCTTGGGTACTGGCCAACTCTCTACTGCTTCTATCTTCCTGGGATCTACTGCTACGCCAGCTCCTGATATGATGTGACCTAAAAATGAAATGTGATCCGACCAAAACTCACACTTGCTGAGCTTGGCATACAACTGGTTCTCTCTCAGAACCTACAACACTTTCCTGAGGTGGTCTTCATGCTCCTCTTTACTAGCAGAGTACACGAGAACGTCGTCAAGAAACACAACGACAAACTGGTCTAAATATGGCATAAAGATGCGATTCTTCAAATCCATGAATATCGCTGGAGCATTGGTCAAACCAAACGGCATTACTAAGAATTCATAATGCCCATACTTCGACCTGAATGCTGTCTTGGGAATATCTTCCTTCCGAACCCTCACCTGATGATACCCTGAACGAAGATCTATCTTGGAGAAAACTCTAGCCCTGCTCAACTGATCAAATAAGTCGTCGATCCTGGGTAATGGGTACTTGTTCTTCACTGTTGTCGCGTTAAGCTTCCTGTAATCAATGCATAATCTGGATGACCCATCCTTCTTCCCCACAAGTACCACTGGTGCTGCCCATGGTGACACACTAGCTTGGATGAACTTCTTCTCCTTCAGTTCCTCTATATGCTGATATACCTTGGCCTGCTCTGAATCCGCCATTCTGTAAACTCGATCTGATATCGGTTTAGTTCCTGGTGCCAATTATATACTGAGCTCAATATCCCTAACCGGTGGTAAACCTGGAAGTTCTTCAGGAAATACGTCCAGAAATTCTTCAACTACCTTCGGAATCTGAACTTCTTCCATTGCCGCTACTATTCCCTGCTCCTGCTGAGTTGTCTCTGATTTGACTAAGGTGAACCGCTTCATGCCTGGAATATCAAAAGATATACTCCCTCTACGACAATCTATTGTCGCATGACTGTCTTTCAGCCAGTCCATGCCTAAGATAACGTCGAAATTTCCGACAGGAAATTCTATCAACCGGACGGGTAAGGAATGCCCGCAAACTACAACACTACACGCTAGAATAACTCTACTAACCCCTACGAGTCCATTACCAGTGAGTATATTCAACCTCCCTGGCAATGCCTCGAACTCCATTCCTAGTCGTGTCGCAAATCGTGCAGATATAAATGAATGGGATGCTCCTGAATCAAACAATGCTACTGCGGGATATGAGGCGACGAGAATGTTACCTGCCACAACATCTCCCGATGCCAATGCCTCCTCCAAGGACAGAGTGAATGCCTGCCCTCGACCTCCTTGCTGGTTTCTTTGCTGCGGCCTAGCCTGGTGCTGCTGCTGGCCCCTGCCTTGATGATGCTGGGGTGGTCTATACTGGTGTTGCTGCATCGGCGGTCCCTGCTGCCGAAACATCTGAGCCTGCGGACGCTGTGCCAACGGCCTTACTGCCACTGCTGGTCCTCGATACTGGCCTGCCCCTGGGGCTGGCAGAGCAGGAAACTGCTGCCCTGGTCCTCCTGACCTCGAATTCATGTGACATGTGGTAACCCGATGGTCTAGATTTCCACATATCAGACACAGTCCATTCAATGTCCGACACACATCTCTAGTGTGTCCCATCTTCCCACAATAAGTGCAGCCCACCGGGGGTTGCTGGTTCTTCCTCTGTTGCTGTTGCTGCCTGGGTGGTGGTGCTGGCCCTCGTATCGCCACATCGTGGATACGAATGCCAGTGGATGGTGTTGTTGTTCGGGGCGCTGCTCCCCCTCCTCCTTCAATCTGACTGTGGGATCTCTTCTGACCCCTAGTCCTTACTGCAAGCCTCTGAATGGTGATCTCATGCCTTCGAGTCGCCGTCAATACTTCGTCAAAAATTTAGTAATTGTGCCCCTCTATCAATTTGTCACGACCCGATCCCAAGTTAATGGGTCGAACCGGACCATGCCCAGCCTGCACCGTGGTGAGACGACGGCAGTAAGCTGTTCCATTACAGGTATTCACAACAACACAAGTACATTTGTCACAACTGTTCTATTCGGAATTTGAAACTTTGTTTAATAAAATATTCAGAAATACAACTGGAAGGGAAATACTGAAATAAAACTACAAACTCCAAATAAAGAAGAAAATGCAGAAAAGAAAACTATCTAAACATCTGGTTCTGTAGTCCCAGGATCAGCGTCCTCTAGAGACGGCTCCGGTATCGTCGTAGGATAGAGAACCGGGTCATAATAGCTATTATAGTATAGCTCTTCATCCTCAGTGATACCTAAAATGTTGTCTCCAGTCAGGAGGGAGCAAGAACGAAATATGCATCTCATATCTTAAATAGTAATTGGAAAGTGCAGGATAAACAGTTTAAAATAACAATTTTCAGCAGTTTAAAACAGTTCAGTGTGTTTTGAATATGCAAACGTCTATGACCGGCTTGGGTTGATCAGTAGTATCCTAGCGATACGATATGGCTTATCCCCGTGTGTGAGAGGGGTAAGCTAACACAGTCAGTTCAGTAGGGGCTTTGGTCATAAACGTCTACACTATTCCCCCAGTCCCAGATTCAGTAACAGTAACAGTCGGTAGAGTTCCGTGCCAGCAGTGTGGTTTAACATGCAGCTTAACTTTACTAAATAAAATACAGGAATACACAGTTCGAAACTTGCCTTGTATTAGATTGACTGGAAAGACGAGTCGGTACCGAGGAGGAACGTCAGTTGTAACTTCGAGTTCCTACAATTGAGAACTCGACTTAGATCCTTGAATAACCAGACTAAGTGTGCTAGTTGCAATCTCTAGTAGTCATGTCCTAGTCAGGTTTTATGTTGTATTAATTTACAGCTAACGATTATGTCGCAACTACGTGCGTTGATTAAGCCGGTTAATTGGTTTATTTGGAAATACACGAGAATCAATTACAATTGGAAAACTTTGTGTTTTGTAATATATTTATAAAAATACAATTTCTTTTATGATAAACCGTGAACTAATTATTTAATAATATTTTATCCATTTTAACTAGATTCGTAAATAATCAGTAAATCGCGCTCTAATCTACGATTACGCGACTAATCAAAATCACCCAAATTCACATCCACCAGAAAAAGAAAAATAAAATAAACTACGCTACACAATACAGTGGCACAGCTAATGGTCCTAGGGTGGGCTTATGCCCGGTACAATTTCTTTTACATTAAATAAGAGAAAATGACTGAAATATTAAATAAAGTGCAGAAATTAAATGACTATAATAAATAGCCTAAATGTTAAATAAAATAATTAAAAATGAAACTAAGAGTCTCAGACTCGGTCCATTCCTCAAAATTCGGCTAATACCACAACGTCCGGTCGGACCGGTGCGTTTGCATTTCGCCGGGGCCCACAGACCGGTACGGTCGTCGCTCGAAAAATCAGTTTAGAAATTCATTTTCGAAAGCCAATTTGAAATCAATATAATTATAGTTTTGTAAAAATTTGGGCAGCACTTCCTCTATTTCGGGACAAACCCAAAACTGGGAAATGCGCCACGGAAAACCTGCAAATATTTCCAATCCAAAATAATCCCACAGAATAAATCCACCAAAATAATCCCAAGCCACAGAAAATAATTCCAATCCACCGAATTTCCCGAAATGTCCGGGAATCCCAAAATCCAACCAATTCACACCAAACCAGCAGATAAAACACAGGAACATACGCTAACGTAGCTAATCGAAAATATAATGCAGCTAACCGGATTTCCCAAAGGGAATCCAGGGACCGATTCTCATCACAGACTCTACGGGAAGGACGAACTACTGTGATTAACAAAAATTTACCAAATTTCCGTTGGCGGGGAGCCACGGGAAAAGCTTGGGAAAAACCGAAACGACGTTCGGACAACGACGTCGCGGATCCGGACAGTGAAGACTCCACAGAGCGCTGGACAGGGAAGAGGATCCGCGGGAGAGGGGCTCGCGAGCAGATCTGGCCCGCTGGAAAGCGGCGGCAGCAGTTCGCCGGAAGGGTGCGGCCACGGGGAGAGGTCGCACGGAGACGCTGACGGCGGGGAAAGGTCGCCGGGAGCGCAGGGACAGGGCTCCGCCGGAAAGGCGAACGGCGGGGGAGTCCGCGGAGGCGCGGGTTTGGCCGGAGATGGCTCAGCGGGGAACTCCGCCGGAGAGGTCGACCGCGGGAGAGTCCGCGGACAGCGGCGGACGAACGCGGAGAAGCCGCGGAGGGGCTCGCGATCGCATGCGCTGGAGGCGCGGACAGCCGGAGCGCGGGGATCCGCGCGCACTGAGGCGTCGGAGCTGGCTTGGCTGCGCGGAAAGGCGGCGGCGGCCTCGGGGGTCCGGCGGGACCGCACCGGGGGCGGGTGGCCGCGCGGAAACAGCGCCGGGGCGCGCGGCCGGTGGGAAATGGGGGTTAGGGTTAAGTGAAGAGGGGATCAGGGGAAATGGAGAGGGAGAGAGGAGAGAGAGGAAGAAGTTTGTTTATGAGAGGGAGAGATGATGATGAGAAGAGTTTCTTCTCTGTTGTAACCGTAAGAGAGAGAATTGAGTGAGTGATTAAAGGGAAGGAGTGGAAAAGTTGTGGAGGTGGAGAGAAATTGAAGGAGAGAAAAAACAGGAAGACCAAGCTAGGGGGTTGTCCAACTTGTGAGTGAGGGGGGTGCTGGTCCTTCGGGACCAGCCAAATTTATTATTATTATTTTTTTTTATAATAATTATAATTATTAGTTAACCAAAGTTTGAAAAAAATAAGAAAAGGGAATTTGGATACAGGCTCAGGCTTGGGTCTGTGCTCGGACTCGGGTCTGGGCACGAAGATCAAAGGTCCTTGTTATGATTATTTTCAAAATTCTTTTACACCCAAAAATATATTTAATATTAATATTTAATAACAATAAATTTAGAAAAAAAATGCTAATCATAATGATACTTAAACACTAATAATTAACTATGAAAACAATGGGTTTCACAATCTTCCCTCCTTAGAAAATTTCGTCCTCGAAATTTAAAGTAAGGTAGGAAAGACAAACATGTACGGGTACTGCGCCCGTAGCTCAGGTCCAACCAAAAGGATTTCCAAGGCAGTCATGGATGAGACGGTCGAGGGAAAAGTTTTTATTTATGATATCATCCATGCAGAAAAAAAAAATACAAAAGCGAACCAAAGTATACGAGGTTGATCAGACCATCATGCACCGGTCCTGATTAGACAATATATTAGTGGGTGCACCCAATAAAATATCGTCATGATCAAGCTTGACAAAGAGATAGCTTGCAAAACTAGGCTAACTTCGTCAGCATCAGTCAAGTTTAGAACGAAAAGATAAGAAAATAAGTGATGGCTCGAATTCTGATCTTCTTCTTACCTCTGACTAGGCTTGCAACTGGTTCCTCTGGCACTGAAAGGTTAAGTCCAAACTTGAGCTCTGAATTATCCAAAATGTGACTCGGATCCGAAATGTAGCATCTGAGCTGTGACGTAGAAGACGTTGCACACCCTCAAGATTAGCTGTTAGAGCTAACTGGTACGCTACTTCCAACTCTCTTAAACTTCAAATGGCCTGATGTAACTGGCCTCAATTTCCAGCTCCGTCAAAACTGATTGTTCCTCTGGTAGGAAAAAGACTTCACCCAAATGCAATTTGGTCTTTCCAAGACCTACCAAATTCCAAGACGCAAAATCTCAATACATCTTCAAGCGTCTGGATTGACCTCTCTGATTGCTCGTCCCGCGGTACTCCATGAATCCGGTAAATGTGCTTCTCGTACAATGCTATCCACTTCTTAGTGGATAAACCAATAAAGTGTGCTGACTTAGTCAGTCTGTTTACTAAAAATCCAATTGGTGCCCTTCCCTCCTTAGGAACAAGGCAAACCTCACTCAAAGTTCATTGTTATATGCTTCTACTTCCACTCCGAATTGTCCAGCGGCTCCAACAAACTTGTTGTCCTCTTGCTAAATTCCTCATGTTGACAAATTCACATCTAATCCCATCCCTGGAATTGTCCTTCTTTATTCCGTAACACCAATCAATGGAGGCATATCCGTTACATCTTATTATCTCTTAAATTTATGGAATATTGTGACTGGTGCATTTCTTTCATCAACTCGTTCCACCGTTTGTCAGCCGATACGTAAAGTCTCGCACCATTCTTTAGAGTTCCAATGCTGATTAATTTAGAAACCCTCAAGTGTTCCTGCCAACACTTGATCTCTAAGCCTGCAAAGTGCCTCGTTCTGAAACTACGTTCTCTTGATTTTTGGTCTCTCAGCCTCGAACTTTATCAATACTGAATCAGCATCCAGCTTCGTCTAGGTAGTATAACCTCCAGTCCAAACTTCTCGATGTCTTCCAGCAGGTGCTAGTCCTTGGTTGAGAACTTCGCCATCAGTATCGTCCAAGTGCATCAGCGACCACATTAGCCTTACCCGAATGGTACTGCAGGTTGATGTCGAAATCCTTCATCTGCTTCAACCATCTTCTTAGTCTAACATTCAGCCCTTTCTGAGTGAAAACATATTTTAGACTTTTGTAGTCCGTATAAATTTTTACTCCCTTTCCATAAAAATCTTGCTTCCATAGCTTCAAAGTAAAGATAATTGCAGAAATTCAAATTAGGCGTGGGAGGATTCTTCTCATGAGTCTGTAGTTGCCTACACGTGTAAGCAATTACTTTCCCATGTTGTTGAAGGACGCAACCCAGTCCTCTTCCAGAGGCATTACTGTAAATTGAGAACCCACCGGTTCCTGCGGGTAGCGCAAGGATTGGTGTAGTGGTAAGTCTCTTCTTCAGCTCCTCAATGCCGTCTGGCAAACTTTTCGTTCAGATGAACTCTTCATTCTTCCAGGTGAGCTTCGTCATTGGCTCAGCAATCTTGGCGAAATCCTTCACGAACTTCTGATAGTAGCCGGCCAGGTTCAAGAACCTTCCGAATTGAACTTGGGGTATATCACTCTTCAACAACAGCTATCTTCCATCGAAATTTCTTCTCCTGACAACATGGCCAAAAGTCTACCTTGTCAACAATCCACGTTCAGATAACTTACCATAAACTTCTTTTTCCTCAAAGTTTCCAAAATTTCCTCAGGTGTTCCTTATGCTCTTCTTCAGTCTTCAAGTATATCAGAATGTTATCTATGGAGAAGATAAACTGATTCAAATACTCATGAAAATCTCTGTTCATGAGATTCATGAACACAGCAGAAGCATTTGTCAGTCTAACGTCCTGACCAAAGAAAACTACATATACTTGGTGTTTGAACGCCGTCTTGGAAATGTCCTCTTTTCTGACTTTGATATGATGGTAGTCAAATCTTAAGTCAAACTTCGAAACACCCTAATTCCACACAACCAGATCAAACAGATCCTCGATCCGGGCAGAGGGTACTTGTTCTTTGGTGTTTGGTAATCGATGCACATCCGTTGCTCCATCCTTCTTGGGCACAAACAAGATAGGTGTTCCTTAAGGTGAAGTCCCTTCCTGAATAAATCCTAGAGCCTTCATTGATCTGGTCCTTCATCTTCTATGAACCCCGAGTCTGCGTCATGCCTTATTGTAGGAGGCAAGGTCTGCTGGATAGGAAGAGAGTCCATAGGTTGTGGCCTAACAGGTGTTGCTGGGATAGGTATTCTGGTATGATGGAAAGATAAGGGGCAGTCCTTTATCCGATGTTCAGCAGATCCACATGCCAAACATTGTCCCAATCTCTTGCGGCAACTAACGGTCTGATGACCAGGCCTCTTGCAGTAGTTACAAGCCCATAGCTTCTTACGACAAGGCTGCCGGAAGTAGAGTACTTGATGGGACCCAAATATCTTCAGGGGTATCCTTCCTAGGACAAAAGTTCTGCTCTAACTTGGTTGGAGATAACTAAGGCTACATCGTTGACGTTCTTCATGTCTTCTCTCATGATATTCTTCTGTTCCTGCTGGGCTTCATCTTGAGCTTTCTGGAACTCCAGGATTTCTTGAAATAGGACAACCATTTGGAAGATGATTGCTGGTACTGGTGGAGCAACAAAAATGAATACTCCACCAAGGAAATGCATCTCAGTTTGAGATGAGGTAGGAATCGCCAGTGTAGAAAAAACTTCACTGGATGCACTATGAGGACGGTCAAACAGCCGCGAGGGAAAAGACCCTGGGCTTGGTTGAGGAGATAGGGTATGATCCGGAGATGACACCTCATCGCCAGCAGGATTTGGTCAACGGTCATTTTCTGGAAGGTTTAGGACACACACAAGCAAGGTAGCCTACCAGTCTATAATCAAACAAAAATATTTATTTATAATATATTTCGGTCCTATGTTGTGACAAATTGATGTTCTAGTGTTCTAATTGTTTCTAAGTTGTTTTCCTAAGTTGTTGTTCTGACCTGCATGGGCCACCACTAAAAACATGTCACGACCCGATCCCAAGTTAATGGGTCGAACCGAACCATGCCCAGCCTGCACCGTGGTGAGACGGCGGCAGTAAGCTGTTCCATTGCAGGTATTCACAACAACACAAGTACATTTGTCACAACTGTTCTATTCGGAATTTGAAACTTTGTTTAATAAAATATTCAGAAATACAACTGGAAGGGAAATACTGAAATAAAACTACAAACTCCAAATAAAGAAGAAAATACAGAAAAGAAAACTATCTAAACATCTGGTTCTGTAGTCCCAGGATCTGCGTCCTCTAGAGACGGCTCCGGTATCATCGCAGGGTAGAGAACCGGGTCATAATAGCTATTATAGTATAGCTCTTCATCCTCAGTGATACCTAAAATGTTGTCTCCAGTCAGGAGGGAGCAAGAACGAAATATGCATCTCATATCTTAAATAGTAATTGGAAAGTGCAGGATAAACAGTTTAAAATAACAATTTTCAGCAGTTTAAAACAGTTCAGTGTGTTTTGAATATGCAAACGTCTATGACCGGCTTGGGTTGATCAGTAGTATCCTAGCGATATGATATGGCTTATCCCCGTGTGTGAGAGGGGTAAGCTAACACAGTCAGTTCAGTAGGGGCTTTGGTCATAAACGTCTACACTATTCCCCCAGTCCCAGATTCAGTAACAGTAACAGTCGGTAGAGTTCCGTGCCAGCAGTGTGGTTTAACATGCAGCTTAACTTTACTAAATAAAATACAGGAATACACAGTTCGAAACTTGCCTTGTATTAGATTGACTGGAAAGACGAGTCGGTACCGAGGAGGAACGTCAGTTGTAACTTCGAGTTCCTACAATTGAGAACTTGACTTAGATCCTTGAATAATCAGACTAAGTGTGCTAGTTGCAATCTCTAATAGTCATGTCCTAGTCAGATTTTATGTTGTATTAATTTACAGCTAACGATTATGTCGCAACTACGTGCGTTGATTAAGCCGGTTAATTGGTTTATTTGGAAATACACGAGAATCAATTACAATTGGAAAACTTTGTGTTTTGTAATATATTTATAAAAATACAATTTCTTTTAGTGATAAACCGTGAACTAATTATTTAATAATATTTTATCCATTTTAACTAGATTCGTAAATAATCAGTAAATTGCGCTCTAATCTACGATTACGCGACTAATCAAAACCACCCAAATTCACATCCACCAGAAAAAGAAAAATAAAATAAACTACGCTACACAATACAGTGTCACAGCTAATGGTCCTAGGGTGGGCTTATGCCCGGTACAATTTCTTTTACATTAAATAAGAGAAAATGACTGAAATATTAAATAAAGTGCAGAAATTAAATGACTATAATAAATAGCCTAAATGTTAAATAAAATAATTAAAAATGAAACTAAGAGTCTCAGACTCGGTCCATTCCTCAAAATTCGGCTAATACCATAACGTCCGGTCGGACCGGTGCGTTTGCATTTCGCCGGGGCCCACAGACCGGTACGGTCGTCGTCCGAAAAATCAGTTTAGAAATTCATTTTAGAAAGCCAATTTGAAATTAATATAATTATAGTTTTGTAAAAATTTGGGCAGCACTTCCTCTATTTCGGGACAAACCCAAAACTGGGAAATGCGCCACGGAAAACCTGCAAATATTTCCAATCCAAAATAATCCCACAGAATAAATCCACCAAAATAATCCCAAGCCACAGAAAATAATTCCAATCCACCGAATTTCCCGAAATGTCCGGGAATCCCAAAATCCAACCAATTCACACCAAACCAGCAGATAAAACACAGGAACATATGCTAACGTAGCTAATCGAAAATATAACGCAGCTAACCGGATTTCCCAAAGGGAATCCAGGGACCGATTCTCATCACAGACTCTACGGGAGGGACGAACTACTGTGATTAACAAAAATTTACCAAATTTCCGTTGGCGGGGAGCCGGGGAAAAAGCTTGGAAAAAACCGAAATGACGTTCGGACAACGAAGTCGCGGATCCGGACAGTGAAGACTCCACAGAGCTCTGAACAGGGAAGAGGATCCGCGGGAGAGGGGCTCGCGAGCAGATCTGGCCCGCTGGAAAGCGGCGGCAGTAGTTCGTCAGAAGGGTGCGGCCACGGGGAGAGGTCGCGCGGAGACGCTGACGGCGGGGAAAGGTCGCCGGGAGCGCGGGGACAGGGCTCCGCCGGAAAGACGAACGGCGGGGGAGTCCGCGGAGGCGCGGGTTTGGCCGGAAATGGCTCAGCGGGGAACTCCGCCGGAGAGGTCGGCCGCGGGAGAGTCCGCGGACAGCGGCGGACGAACGCGAAGAAGCCGCGGAGGGGCTCGGGGTCGCATGCGCTGGAGGCGCGGACGGCCGGAGCGCGGAGATCCGCGCGCACTGAGGCGTCGGAGCTGGCTTGGCTGCGCGGAAAGGCGGCGGCGGCCTCGGGGGTCCGGCGGGACCGCGCCGGGGGCGGGTGGCCGCGCGGAAACAGCACCGGGGCGCGCGGCCGGTGGGAAATGGGGGTTAGGGTTAAGTGAAGAGGGGATCAGGGGAAATGGAGAGGGAGAGAGGAGAGAGAGGAAGAAGTTTGTTTATGAGAGGGAGAGATGATGATGAGAAGAGTTTCTTCACTGTTGTAACCGTAAGAGAGAGAATTGAGTGAGTGATTAAAGGGAAGGAGTGGAAAAGTTGTGGAGGTGGAGAGAAATTGAAGGAGAGAAAAAACAGGAAGACCAAGCTAGGGGGTTGTCCAACTTGTGAGTGAGGGGGGTGCTGGTCCTTCGGGACCAGCCAAATTTATTATTTTTTTTTATAATAATTATAATTATTAGTTAACCAAAGTTTGAAAAAAATAAGAAAAGGGAATTTGGATACAGGCTCAGGCTTGGGTCTGGGCTCGGACTCGGGTCTGGGCACGAAGATCAAAGGTCCTTGTTATGATTATTTTCAAAATCCTTTTACACCCAAAAATATATTTAATATTAATATTTAATAACAATAAATTTAGAAAAAAAATGCTAATCATAATGATACTTAAACACTAATAATTAACTATGAAAACAATGGGTTTCACACAATTGCAAGAGTTCAAGATGAAACCCTTGCTGAAACCTCATGGCCCTCTGGCTCTCAGTTGCTACCATCTCTGGGGCGAACTACTCAATCTGCAGAACTCCGCTGCATAAGCATCTACAGTCTTGCCAGCCTGTCTGAGGCTGATAAACTTCTGTTGTAGCTCAAACTGCGCCACAACTCCATAGTACTTGGTCTTGAATCTTGTAGTGAAATCGTCCCAAGCCACAGGACGTCTGATGCCCACTTCCTCTGATTCCCACCAATCACGTGCGAGATCCTGAAGTAACAACTTCACGAGATCCACACGTTCCTCTGTCGGCACTTTAGCTGCTGTCAGAATAGCCTCCATGTCCTTAAGCCATGCATCTGCTGATATGGCATCCTCCGTGCCCTCAAAACGGCGGGGGTTGTACTTGCAAAACCTGGCTGATGCTCCTGAATCTGGCCTTGCCCCTCTTTCCAATGCTGTCTGTAATCCTTGGTTGAGTAGCGCATTCTGCTCTTGTAGCTGAGTGTGCATGCGCTGCTGGGCCAACATCTGATGTTGCTGAGTAGCCATCATTCCTCTCATGATCTCCAGAAGGGCTGGTGTGTCCACTTGGGTAGGTGGAACTGTTGGTGGGGGTGGAACATCCGGATACTGCGATCCAGCTGCTGGTTCCACTATCACTTCTTTCTGGGTAGCCTCTTGAGTTAGTACTGGCCCTTGTTGCTGACCAACAGGGTCAGGTTGCCCATGTTGCTCCTGTTGTTGTCCAGCTCTGACCGATACGGACGAAGTGCCCCTAAGAAAAGGGACAAGAGAACAATCAAACAATCGGACATGAAGGATCGATGAAGTCAAAGGATACCGGAATGTCAAACAAGGGTTGAGAATAACGAATCATGAGATCAAGGAGGAAAACACGTGTGATTGAGACATCCTATAAATCAAAACACCCCACAAGTCTGAAATCAGACCTGCATGGGCCACCACTAAAACATTGTCACGCCCCAGAACCAGAATACTGGAGAGCGGGGGAATGACTCAGCCAGCTACGTATTACGGGTAGATGAATACCGTATAATATGATCAATGCTGTCTAACCAGACGAGGGGGTGCATACTACATAAAAGTCTTACTATGGTCATTTCATATCTATTATCTCAATCATTCAAATAAGAAACAGTAATAAAGATCATGTAAGATGAAGCAGTAAGGCATCCCAAACGCTCAGTCAAAATGTTCTGGAGATCTGGCTTTACAAAATATAGCCAGATGGTATAGCAAGTATACACAATTGTTATCAGCTGCAGTCTGACTTAGTTACAATTATGCAAAAGTAAGTGCAAGACGATCCGACTAACATGTCGGTGCCAAACGGCTAAGTATAAGTAAATGACAAAACGAGCGGTGAAGTAAGGAAACCCACTCGAGTCCTCCTACGATCATTCCCCTAGTATTGACCATCTTGGAGGTAGAAGTAAGCTGGATCCTCAGAGACCGGCTCTAAATCTGGCCATGCAAAACCAGAGAGGTTAGACCTCTAATAGCAAGTACCACAAGGGAGCACGATATGAAGGACTAAACCAGTAAGTAAAAGGATATAATAATAGATCTCTGCTGTCTACTAGGATTCACATAACATCACGACACTTCGAACCAACCTCCCAACCAAACAAGGACAGAAGTTGGCCCGTCATGTCCTGACATTCTGATCATCTCAGTTAGGCAACAGAGTAGGTAAAGTACACAAATAAAGCATCTTGAACGGCCAATCAACTACTACGGCTTGCTATTGTGAGTCCCAAGTTATCCTAGAATTATGCAATTAGGGATTCCTCAGTTCTTACTATGTGCGAGCAAGGCTAGTCTATCCAATCAATCAATTGCGCCAATCATGTAGTTAGACGAGTCCCAGCGGGACGCCCGCCGTTATAGCATGTACAATAATATAAGCAGATACCGTTCCCTGCCCGTATGACAGATTTACAGTATCTGTGGGAACCAGCCGGCCCGTCGGGCACTTAATAGTCCCAAAGGGGCTGCCATGTAAGAACTCGGGAATCCATTCTCTCCATGCCATCATTATTTTATTTAACTTAATAGTCTCTACGTTGAGTGAAGTTTCATGCCGTGGATCATGGTCATTCAAATGAGTACTTTTGTACGGGGTACGATATGCGCAACTTTACAACGATACCCGTGCGGCTAGGTTGTAGGTTTTACATAGCGTGATGCAACAATCAAGTCTAACCATGGAGTAATCATGCCTTGACCATAAAGTACACATGCTATTTTTATAATATAAATAAATAAATAAATAAATAAATAATTTGAAGCATGCATGTGCCTGTATGCCAATATTCGGGATTGGCTAATCGAGTACAATAGTTCATTACATGAACGTGTCTCATTCATTTCATTTAATAAGACGACTAGCCAGTCTCTTAGTTCCAACTAGGAACGCATGATCAATTTTAGTAAAGATAACCATTATTATCAATGGTATCAAGGCATGAAAGTCAATTAGTATTACATGGGGTCGAGTCTATAATTCTCAAGGTTAAGTTCCAGTCAATCTGGGTATCCATGGATCAATCAAGACACATGACACATTCTACACAACAATCCATATTAACTATATTAACATGTCATGATTTATCAAGAAATTCACGCAAAGGGCGTAAGAATATAATAGAAGAATTATCATGCCATCATTAAATGAGTAAGTTATAGAGCAAGTAGAAACACCCTGGTTAAAAGTCACGCCAGCAAGTCTAAGTTAAGGCCAAAAGTCACGCCAACAAGTCTAGTCGAAGTGAGCGTGAAAAATGGTTCATGTTGGCATGCACAGTGTGAGTGTAGAAATGATAAGAAATTCACGCACGCACTCGTGGACGTGTGCGTGACTAAAAATCTACGTACTCATGGATGTGTGCGTGACTGAAAATACACGCACTCATGGGTGTGTGCGTGACTGAAAATACACGCACGCTCATGAGAACGTTAGCATGACTAAAAATACACGCACGCTCATGAGAACGTTAGCGTGACTGAAAATACACGCACGTTCATGAGAACGTGAGCGTGACTAAAAATACACGCACGTTCATGAGAACGTTAGCGTGACTAAAAATACACGCACGCTCATGAGAACGTTAGCGTGACTGAAAATACATGCACGCTCATGAGAACGTGAGCGTGACTAAAAATACACGCTGACACGTAGAGACGTGAGCGTGACTAAAAATACACGCTGACACGTAGAAACGTGAGCGTGACTAAAAATACACGCTGACACGTAGAGACGTGAGCGTGACTAAAAATACACGCTGACACGTAGAGACGTGAGCGTGACTAAAAATACACGCAGCCACGTAGAGACGTGAGCATGACTAAAATACACGCTGACACGTAGAGACGTGTACGTGACTAAAATACACGCTGACACGTAGAGACGTGTGCGTGACTGAAAATACACGCAGCCACGTAGAGACGTGAGCGTGACTGAGCCTTCGTCCCAGCTAGGAAATAAAGTTCCCAGCCAGAAGACACGCTAAGTTGGTGGACCAAAACCCATGAACAGCCGAAATTGTAACAACTTAGATCTAGTGTAACTCCATTTCCCTGAAATTTAAAAATTTCTTTTAAGCCTTATCTTATTTGATTTAACCATTTTTAATTGTTAAATACCTTATAACTAAAATTATTTCTTTTTCTTTGTTTCCTTCTAATTGTTTTTTTTAAACACTTGCTCATTCTATTTAAACCCATGGGCTGGACAAACCCATTTCTTAGCTGGTAGAAGGCCCAAAGGCTGCTCTACCTATTTGAACTACCAGGGTTCATTTGGAAATTCCTGTTCTTTATTCTCCCTGCTGATCTCTTTCACAATTCAAATTCGATTGTTGCTGCCACCTCGACCATGTGGAGTAACGACTCCTGATAATTCGAGAGCGCGCCATTGCTAGAGCACATGGCTCTAACAACCTGGCTAATTCTCCTTTCCCTCCATTTCCTTCCCACCTCTTGAGCAACTGCCTATATATTAAGACCTTCCACTCTCTTCCTTTCCATTCTCTTCCTTCTTCACTTTTTCTTCTCCAACTTCAGAAATTGGAGAACAATAGAGCCGGCCATGGCCATGGGAAAACAGAGCTTGGGATCATGAAGATTGAGCTGCAGCGATGCCATTCTTCTTCCTGAGTTCGATTCCTTGATCCAAATTTCTGACATCCATCTGCAGTAGATTCTTTTGCAGAGGATTTAGGTGAGTTCTTCCTTGATCTTTTATTTTTGATTTTGTTTGGCCGTTGGCATAGGTTTGTGATCTGATCTAGATTAAAAATCTAGATCCACCTCTTGTGATGTTGCTCTGGCAAAGGTCATGAACGGTTTCGTATTCGTGAGTAATTTTCCTTCTCCTAATCAAACACTTGTTCGACGAAATGCTGCAGAGATCCGTGTCCACCTCTTGATTTGGTTTCAGGGACAGATCATCATACTGCAGGTAAACTTTCATTTGTTGATGTAATTTTGGTTGTGGTTAACTAGGAGTGTTATTATTTGTATCAGTCATAGTGTGGGCAGAGGATTCGATTCATTAAACTAAACCTGGGTATTTCCATTTACTAATTTTTTCAGGAATAGTTTTGTGATTCAGAAACTTCATACCATGTTGGCTTTAAACATGATACTCTTGCACCATACTCAGTTCATTGTTGAACCTGAGATGGCATGAGCAAATCGTATCATGATTATGATTGGTATTTGCACATACAATTTTTGGTTGAACATAAGAACAGTCGTGTGGGTTGGAATGCATATCATGAAGTTATGATTTTACTGGTTTTTACAACAATGTTCTGGTCATATATATACCAGAGACTTCCATACGCTGTCTGGGTTGTTGGTGAACCTGAGACTATATGACTGGGCCATTTTATTCATGGGGCACATCCTATTTCATATTGTTTCAATGTATAATCATGTGCAAGGGGTTGCTGCACCTGAGAATACTTTTTTTTTCAATGGCCACCTAGCAGCCATTGGGACAACTTGATGATGTGGTGACTGGGAAATCATCTCAGTCCCTTGGAAATATATAGTTGGGTTAACATCAAGTTGGGGATGGCTGAGATCATACTTCATACAACCTATGATGATTTCGAGCTAGTGAAATCTGAGGTTGTTTTATAAATTCCTTAACCTTTGGTTACTCTACATATGATGGGGGAATGGTTCCTATTTGGCATGCTGCATTTGAGTATTTCTGATAGCATGGATTCCTGAGATAAGGGTTGTGGTGCAACTTTTGGCTGGGTAATACCTGGGATTGGGTGTTCTTTGCAATAACCCTATTCAGTGAATTCCTGGAACATGGGATCCCTGTTCAGCTGGTGGTTCATTCTATTGCACTGATCCAGTGAACCTGAGATCAATTTCAAGGTTTACTTGAGTACTTATGTGCAATGTTTATTATGTGATCCAACCTAATGCTGAGCCATGTGGGTTATTCCTGTTGGACCTGGGAAGTAAACAAGTTATGTTGGATTGATGAGTGCAGGACACCAAATTTTGACTGTGTACTGCTGATCCATTTGCTGGTAACTTTGTTTTCAAAACAGGAACTTATGTATCAGGGGTAATTCAATGGCTGAGATTTCATGTTTAGCTCTTTTTGAGTTTTCTTATGCAATGTCTGAATTTAGAACTGGAAACTACAATGTTGATCCTTGGATTCCTGAGAGTTCCTATTAGTTAGTAAAGCTTGGGATTAGGAGCAATGGATATACACATCCAGTGATTACTGAGATCAAGTTAATGACCAGTCTATGATAATTTTGTATTACTGATACATCACCAGAGGGTTGTGTTGGTCATCTCTTTTCTTTTTACTGAAACCTGGTTTACCTATGGCATTTAGCTCAGTTTAGAAGGTTGAACTTGTGTTCCCAGGAATTGTGAACAGGTGTTTTGAGAACATATTTGTTCCAGGAATGCAGTTTCCTGTTTGTTCCAGGAATGCAGTTTCCTGTTTGTTTCAGGAATGCATTTTCCTGTTTGTTCCAGGAATGTTACATCCTGTGATGAACTCAGGGAGATTCCTGTGTAACCAGGAGTGTACATCCTGAGAATGGGGCCTCAGTTTGAACCTAGAATTAATGCTAAATTTCAGTAACTTAGATCCCTAATTTCTCCATACACTGTTTGGTGAGGATCCTGTCTATAACAAGATCCTATTAGTTTTGCCACTGTTAAGATCTTCCCTCTGGTCAAACTATTTTTCCCATATCCTTCTCTGAAAAGGACAATTTTGTGATACCAGGTTTCATTTGAACAGTTGTTTTGGTTGAGAGATTGATAATTCATAGTTAAGATTTTCAGGAAACCTTTGGGAATCTTGTATTAATCTTTAGTTCATCATTTTAGTATAGTTAATAAGTTCTTATGTTTTCAAAGCTTGATTGAATTGAAGTTGTATTTGAGTTACTATTAAATTTTGATTATTTGTTATGGAAGTATATGAGGAGTGGGAACCCTAGAACTAGGTTTTAATGAAGTTAATTCATGGTTAGAATATTGTTGATAAATTAGATTTAGATTGATCATAACCAACTTGTACACATCATTATTATTACAGGAGGATATCTAGCTCTTTTGCCTACTTGTACTTTCCTGGAGCAAGGCAAGTACATTCTATGGTTTTGATCAGTGCATTTTCTTGTTCTTTATTGCTGACACACTGCGACACGTTCATGATCTTTTCTGGCTTGTTCTTTCATGATCTTACTTGAATCTTGGGGTGGGGAAATACTCTAGATATGTGACTAAATCCGGATACTTATTCATGATCTTTAGCTTAGGCCTCGCACAGTGCACGCGGGTCCTAAGCCGTACCATTACATGATCTATCAGGATCCTTTCATGTTCTTTCATGATCTTACCTAAGCCGGTCACATATCATAGAAGTATTTCAAATTTATAACACACATGTTCAGGATCTTACTTGTTCTTTCATGATCTTACTTGTATCTTGATTTTAGCTATAGTCGTGATCTTTCCTGCATCTTTACATAGTCATGATCTTCCATGTATCTTTATAGCAGTAGTTCATGTTCTTCCTTTTCTTACATATCTTGTTCTTCTTGTTCTTTCAGCATTTACTTTCCATATCATGATGTTATTGTTCATTACCTAGAACTGTACTTTGCTCCGCTCCTGAATAGGATATGTTGCAGGTATGTTTGCAGGACATTGATCTACTCTGTGGGCCAGAGCCCAGGATTTAGCTGAGCAGGATGAGGCTTAGCTTGAGGCTTCAGGTTTAGATTACTTAGCTTACTTTTAGATATTGACTCTAGAGTTCATAGCACTTTTCATTCCTGTTGATTCTGGTACATTATGATATCTGGATTTGTGGATTATGGTGATCATTCTGGGATACGTTTATAGATGCTGTGATTTCATACATGTTTATATTTATCTGGTTAGTTTCCCTAGATTGGTACAGCTTACTTTGTTGTCTCTAACAACAAAGGCTGGGCGTGTCCGACTCGTATCCGATTATTCGGGAGCGGGTCGTGACATCTAGGGAGAACAAGCCATAAAAATCAAAAATACTAAACAGTAAACTCTCTCAGGATCATGAGAGGAAGAGAAATGAACCATAAAAATGGTTCTCCAAGCAAGAAGCAAGATTGCACTTGCCTGCTGTGGTTGGTGGAGAGAGTGATGAGAGGAAGAAGAAGAAGTAATGGTGAGGAGAAGTTATGAGGAGAGAGAAAGAGATGGAAGCTATAAATAGCAAAGGGGTGGTATGTGGAAGGCTTATGGGCCGGGTTTAAGGGAACCACCAAGCCGAAACCCAATAAGACTAAAGCAGGGAATAAAAGCAGAAAGAAAAATACAGATAACAAAATTGCAGGGAATTAAAATGCAGAAAATAATTAACATGAAAATTAAAGAGCAGATAGTTAATTAACATGAAATTATAGGAATTTAAATACAGGATAATACATGATAAATACTAAATAAATACTTATGAGTTGTACATGTATAAAAATACGCATTCCGGGAACGGGGAGTGACATTAACTAATATAATTTGGATAAATATTAAGTATTGCTCTATTCTGATAACTGAAAAACAATTCGCAAGCCGCAACCCGATTTTAAATTGCTAAAGGAAAGGTAAAAAAAAATTGCTTGCTCGGGTAAGAATCTCAAGTTTCCTTTGTTCATTTCATATAACTGCGTGGTCTGGTGTTGAGGTTTGCTCCACCGAAGGGGTCGACGAGTCCATTTTATTTACTGCGTGGTCCGGTGTTGAGGTTTGCTCCACCGAAGGGGTCGGCGAACCCAAATTTTATATATATATATATATATATATATATATATATATATCGTTGTTAAATTTTCGGCGCTCCTAAATACAAAGGAGACTCTGCCAAAATTTTTGGAAAAATTTAGAAGATAGACAAATTTTGACTTTCGAAAATTTTAGGAAGTTTCTTATCTAGGAAGCATTCGGGAGGGGAGAACAACTGAATATCCCTAGATATCCCGTAACATAATAACAAAAGCTGATCAGTATTTCGAAAATCTCGTAAATCAGTACATCTATTTTCAACTAGAGTGTACTAGCCCAAGGGAGGCTCGAAAATCTCGAAAATCAATGCATCTATTTTGACAGTAACATCAAATAGATGGTTTTAGCCCAAGGGAGGCTCGGAATTCACAGCCTGATCCTAGGTTAACGAGATTGTTTACGAAAAATATTTAGAGAATTATTCAGAGTATTGTTCTTAAATTGTATTGCATTAAATTTCATTTTACTCCAGAAACCACTCTGCCTATTATAAGTAGGCGGCTTTCCTGTTCGCACAAGGGAAGCAAATCCTACTAAAAGCTCAAAGGAAGCTCGAAAATCTTACTATTCCTAGAGTAGGATGATGTTTACATTCTTTGATTTACTAAAGCAAAGATATATATAGTGATACAAATTGGCATATCCCTGGTTCTTTTTCAAAAGAAAAACTACATATTTTATTATTTTGCTTAACTTTCACCGTTCTTGGCCGAGGACTTGCTTGTCGTTTTCTAAACGACCTAGTATTTGTTCACTAGGTGAAGAAGAGGAAGACGCCTCCGCCAAAGTATCGCCGCACTACAACGAGGAGTGAATTGTCTGGATTACCTACAGTTATGACCAGCACTATCATAGTTATCTTGTAAATTACTTTTGTAATAAACTTGTAAAAGTATTGTTGGAAAAGTTTCCTGTATAATAGCTACACTATATAATACCATGAAAACTCCTTGTATTTTCCATTCTGTTGATGATTACGGGCGACAATTGCGATTTCGGCGCGTAGCCCGGGGATGTGTTTATGACGTCACCATTCCACTCGGGAAGCGGGAAGTGACAGCTAGTATCTCTTGGACTGTAAGCCCCCTGAATTTCCTGAATTATTTTTTTGAATTTCCTAATGAATTATTTTCAATAATTCATTCTATTTAATTATTTTTGATCATTAAATGCTCTTTACCGTGACTTGGAATTTTAGAGCATCAGGGATGCCAGTCTCTGGAAACTTCCTTCTTGAAGTTTGAAGTAGACGAGATTACCTTCACGTTGATATATCATGTCCCATTCCAACTTGTTCTCTTGTGCTCCATTTGATTCGCGCAACTTCGGGTCAAATTAGACCAAATTATCGTCTGTCGAAATTCGTGATTTAATTTCCAACTTAATTTTCGGGCCCGACATCAGTCCAATCCAGTCGACCCAATATATGGTCCTGGCCTGTTTTGAGCCTACTGTGCACGTGCCACTTGCGTGCCATCGAATTGATTTCCCTTGTACTCCCATTTCGTCCATGATTTTAAATAGTTTAAATTATTATTTTAAATTAAATCTTGGCTTCGACTTTGTCCAAACTTGGCCCAACGTCCGACCCAGTTTGGCATGGACCCTACCATGACTCCCCATACATCCTCCTGATGTGTCTGTATTTTTCCTATTTAAAAACACGTTTATTTTATATAAATATCTCTTTTGCTCTCTCTTTTATATATGTATATATATATATATATATATATATATATATATATATATATATATATATATATACATATATAATATAATATAAAATATATATATATATATATATATACATATATAATATAATATATATATAAATATCCTCACATCACTTTCTTTCACTCCCATCAACCCACACATCCCTCACTCCCTTGCTGTGGCCGAACACCCCATCCCACTCTCTCTTAACTTTCTCTCTCTCTCTCTAAATATCTATATCTCTCTTTTATTATATATTAATATACATACACACATCTCTTCCTCTCTCTTCTAAAGAAATAACACTCATCCCTCTCTCTCTCTCTTCACTCAGCCAAAGTTGGCCGAGCCTCCCCTCTCCTAGCCCGAGCTCCCCCTCACCCACAACTTCTTCTCCTCCTCCTCCTCTTCTTCATATATTTTTCTTCTTCTTCTTCACTTCTTCTTCTTCTTCAATACCATCCTCACCACCATCACCATACCATCACCAAACCGTCACCACCTCCATCATCCACACGCCCCACCACCGAGCACCTCCCCCGCCGCCGCCGCTTGGCTGCGCCACCACGCGCACCGCCGTGAGGCAGCAGCCGCAGTAGTGCAGCACGCAGCAGCAGCTGCAGCACCCAGCGCGCCCTGGCCGGCGGTTCAGCGGCGCCGCCGCCGGCGGGTGGCCGCGCGCCACCGCGTGGCCGGCCACCCATGGCTGGGCGACCCCGGCGAGTTCTCCCGTGGCGCGCATCGTCTCCCACGACGCGTCGCCGAGGCGATTCGTGCGTTTTGCACGGGATTCGTCGTCGCGCGCGCGTTTCAAATTTCAGAATTCGCGTCTCGGGATAGCGACTTCGCGCTGATTTTTTGGACAATCCGACCGTTAGATTGACAATTTCTTCGCTCCGTCTCAATCTCGGTATATACCCCTTCATCCCTCTCAAATTTTGCTCGTTAATTCCGTCGTTTGCTATGTGAAAACTGGCCACCAAGTTGACGTTTTAATTGAACTATTTTTGGACAGTTTTGTGACGCCAACTTCGCGGGTTCGTATTTTCGTCGTCGTAGCTCTGTTTTGCGTGCCACCAGTTCCGGTGCATAGCTGGTATAACCCTCTTCCTGCCTCCTTTAGATTTCATTTCAGTTTGAGCTTGTTAGATCGGTCGAATTCGACGCCAAAGTTGGCCGTTCGAATTCTTAGTGTTGCACTTGTAAAATTTTATTTTTGAATCTGGGACTCCGGATTCGATTTCTGACACCACCAGTAGACTCGTGGCGTCGCTCTGGTATGTTTTCATATAAAGTTTGCTTGTTTTGGAGAACGTGGGCTCTGGCACGCATTTCGGTGCAAAGCGGGTCCCAATTTCTGGGTCCACGGGTCATTTTGAGTTCGGCTCATCGGAATCCAATTCCGGATATACTGTTGAGTTTGTATCGTCATTCTAGACTCGTTGACATATAATTTGCTAGATTTTAGTGGACATTAGTTCCGGCACGCATTTCGGTGCAAGTCGGATACCAATATCCGGGTCAACAGGTCATTTTGAGTTCGGCTCATCGGAATCTAATTCCGGATATACCGTTGAGTTTGTATCGTCATTCTGGACTCGTTGACATATAATTTGCTGAGTTTTGAGGACATTAGCTCCGACACGCTTTTCCGTGCAAATCGGTTTCCAATGTCCTGGTCAACGGACCAATTTGATATCGGGTCAACGGAATCCAATTCTGGATATACCGTTGGGTTCGTATCGTCATTCTGGATTCGTGGACATATGATTTGTTAAATTTTGTACACTTTTCTTTTGGCACGTTTTTCGGTGTAAGTGTGTCCAACGACGGACATCATTTTGGTCCAAAATTACCGTTTTGCTCCTGTGTCTAAATTAGACTTTTGGACAGGCTATCCTAGCTGATTTGACCATTCTGGACACGTTGGTGATATTTATTTCATTATCCGACAACATCTGTAGGTTTTTACCCTATTATTATAATTCTTCTCCTTTTGTGGTATTTTGAGTTCCATCGATTTCGGTGATTTCACAATCACTGAAATTGAATGGGTTGACCCTGTAGATGTTTATAGGGACTTGCTTTGACCCTATTTGACTATGGTTGACTACTTTGACTGAACGTCGAAGTAGAGTCAACATTTGACCTAGGTTAGACTAGTTTGACCTTGGTTGACCAGTTGACCAAAAGTCAACTGTAAGTCAACCATTGACCCAGTTTAACCTAGTTTGACTTGGTTTGACTTCTTGTGACCTAGTTTGACTTGGTTTGACTTCTTGTGACCTAGTTGACTTCGTTGACTGAGTCTGACCTAGATTGCATAGCTTATACTATAGAATCAAGCCTAACACTGTTGAACCATAATTAGTTTATATATATCTTATCTTTAGGTCTGTGGCATCACTCTGAGCATCGACCCCATTTGACAGCTCAGGACCGCAGGCGAGCACATTCACTGATAGTTTTCATTGTCTTGATATTTGCTATATCCGATTCAGTCGTAGTGTCTTGATTCTCAGACACGATAGTTCACGGACTAGTATTGTCGGATTCCTGTCATGAGATGTCATTCCTGAATTTCTTGGGATATTGGTACTTACTTGGTCTTGATTCTTGTACTTGTATTGACGTCGATTCCTGAAGAGGACTTGCTCCCCTCTTAGGGAATCCCGCGTCATGACGTGCTATGTCCAGATCCGTATACTATTCGGGGAATGGGAAATATTATAGATAGTGTGATCAATGCCCACCTTGAGTTACTACTTGTATCATAGCTATACACTCACCTCACGATGGGTATAGCCTGACCTGTGCTACTACTTGCTCCATAGCTTACCATCCCGGCCGGACCGAGTCCACGTACTTGTAGCCGGTCGGCTGGAAGCCTGATCTTGACCCATACCGATCACATTATGCTATAATATTCGAGGCACATTTTATATTTACTTTATCTTATCATATATCCTGCTCTGTTCTACATTCAGTACTTTCTCACCATGCTATGATATACAGTTACATGTTCTACATACCTTTATATTGTACCTTGATTGGAGACTAAGTTCTGCTCGGGAGAAGGGTTACAACTCCGGTCCTTGTTTGGTTTAAGGGTTGTAACTCAGCTTCCGAACGGTTCCCAAGTTTTCCTATATCTTTGTCTTGTAGTTCATTATACTGTCTCTTATAAAATTTGTCAATTCATATGGAACTGCTTTTAGTGTTTGTACTTGCTCATTTTCCTGACAGGATACCGTTGATAATATTTTAAGAGTTGTTATACCATTAGTAGACTTCATGATGTTGCTAGCTGAGGTGGATCTCACTATTCTTCTATGTGAGTTGCCTGGTAGTTATCCTTAGTTCGTCTTGTTTTTCCTTCTTTATTTTCTGTCTTATGATTCCTTCTAGTAGTTTCTAGTTGTTCTTGTGCTTTAGTTATCTTTCTTGTCTTATCATCCCTAGCTGTTGTGATGTGACTAGAGTATATTTATAGTTATAGGCCTTCTAGACGTAGTGTATATTTATTGGATACTAGACAGCGTTCTACCGCCGATACTGCGGCGTAGGCTGGACGTCGTCTACGTATTCGTACCCGTACATCCGGATGCGGGTCGTGACATGGACATTCTCGGATATCGACATAGCACCAACCAACTTTCGTTCTGATAATACTTGTCACGAACTTAGTATTTCTGCCTACATTTTGACCCGTACGGAGCACAAGCTTTATACTCGAAGACCCGTGCCAGCATTTTCTAAACGTTTAGCTATATTGTTAAGGCAAGAATAAGAACAATGTGGAGCAAAAGAGTGAGATTGGAAGGTTAAATTTTTTATTACACTATAGAGAGTTTACAACTTATTGGGTGGCCAGGAACAAATGAGTCTCCCACCTATTTATAGACATCAAATGGCTTACATGAACGTTTTGGAACTAGCATATTACAGAAAAATTTATAGAAAATATTCTCCGGTTGCCCGCAGAGGGGAGGAGGAGCGGAGGGCGCATGGCGGCAACAATGGTCGCGCATGGAAGATGATATGGAGGACATTTTTTTTCTAAAAGTTTGGTCAAAGAAGTTGACCGTCAGTCATTGACAATTTACGTCAAAAGTAGAGGATTTCGTGCATCATCATAATTGGGTAAGGTACACATTGAATCATGGTAATAAATTGGAGTGTAACTCAAAATTTATCAAAAATTAAATATAGGATGATTAGTCTTGTAACTTTTTATAGATAATATAAAATATGCCAATGATATGTATAATTAGTTTCAAGGTAGTAGTAGTTATTATAACAAGTATAAAATATTTGAATACTTAACGTAAAATGTCCTAATCAAATAACAGAATGAATATTATATTTGCGAATAGCCAAAAATATTTCACAGTCCGATTTTTAACTACAGCGGTCAATGTGTCAGTCACACTAACACTTCCAAATCAACCACCACCAAGAACACACAGAGCAAGCAGTAGTCCCCCGAGCTGAGCTCTAGCAATGGCCACCGGTGACCTAGGCTGCGTCGTCCTCGCGGTCGACGGGAGCGAGGAGAGCATGAACGCCCTCCGCTGGGCACTCCAGAACCTCCGACTCCGGTCGTCGCCGGACGCTCCCGGCTCCCTCGTCGTCCTCCACGTCCAGTCCCCGCCGACCATCGCCGCGGGGCTCAACCCCGGCTCCATCCCCTTCGGCGGACCCAGTAAAACCCTAACCCTAATTCTCCCCCCTCCCTACTCCTTCCTTCTCCCGGAAACCCTAATTATTGATCTCGTTGTTTGTAATCTCAAAGGCCACATGGAGGTTCCGGCCTTCACCGCCGCCATCGAGGCGCACCAGCGGCGGATCTCGCAGGCGATCATGGCTCACGCGCTGCAGATCTGCGCCGAGAAGAACGTGGGCGATTTTTTTTAATAATTTTTTTGTTATTATTTACAATAACCTTATATCTTTATTACACGGATTTCCTTCCTGGGTGCGGCTATCCGCACCCCCACTAGCTACTAAGCACACCATAATTTTTTTTTCTTCCTATTCTACCTCTCCCCACTTAGCACACCCCCCCATTCCCCCTCCCGACCCTTCGACTTCGCCGCCGCCTTCACCGGTCCCGTCTCCCCTCCTCCTCCTCCTCCTCCCGCCGACCCCTCCTCCTCCTCATCCTCTCACCCTTCCCGACCCTTCGACTTCGCCGCCGCCTCCCTCCCGTTGCTGCCACCTCCTCCCGCCTCTCCCCTCCTCCCCTCCTCCTCCCGCCTCTCCCTCCTCCGGCGAGGACGAGGCCCCCGCGGAGGAGCAGGACGACCTCGGAGGCGCGCGGGCGAGGGAGAGGAGGGGTCGGCGGCAGGAGGAGGAGGAGGAGGAGGGGTCGGTGGTAGGAGGAGGGGGGAGGAGGAGGAGGAGGAGGAGGAGGGGAGGCGGGGCCGGTGGAGGCAGGAGGGAGGCGGGACCGGTGAAGGCGGCGGCGAAGTCGGAGGGGGAAGGGGGGTGTGCTAAGTGGGGAAGGGTAGAATAGGAAATTTTTTTTTGGGATGTGCTTAGTAACTAGTGGGGTGCGGATAGCCGTACCATTCCTTTATTTTGAAAATAATTACACCAATTTTTTTTCTATATTTTATGTTTATTACACGTACCTCCTATACTTTTATGTTTTATGTAATAGATTATCACACACACTAACCATCACATATGGAGTTCCGTATAATTATTTTCAAAATAAGGAGGCCCGTGTAATAAGTATAAAACACAGAAAAGGTTAGTGTAAATAATCCGTATTTTTAATCTATTGGAGTTGATTTGGGGAATTTGCAGGTGGAGGTGAAGAGCCTAGTGGTGGTCGGCGATCCGAAGGAGACGATCTGTGAGACCGCGGCGAACTTGAAGGCGGATTTGCTGGTGATGGGTTGCCGGGCTTTGGGTCCGATCAAAAGGTCATTCTCGACTTTGATTACACTCCATTTCGGATCTCGAATTTATTTGAGTCAGGGTGTCGTATCAGATCTCCAATTTATTTGATTTAGAGTGTGACTGAGGAAACAGGGTTATGAAACTAAAAATTTCCGAAACTATGTTAGGAAATGAGTAGTCTGTTGAGTTTTGGCCATTTTATTTTGGAACTTTAGTTCCACATCGGCTAGGACAAAAGAGTTGTATCTCTATATATTAGCTTTGCTCTTTTAGAGATGCACATGTGGTGTGGAGGTGCACATGGGTGTGCCATGTGGGATTATTTTTCTAATGGGAAAAAGGTTAAATAAACACTTGAAAGTATTCATACTTTTTGCTCTTGGAAAATTTATTTCTATGGTAGGGGCTTAGCGACTCGGACTCGGACACAGACTCATGGCGTTTTGTTGGCGCACTTTACACTTAGCATGTTAGCATCGTCGCTAGGCGCATAGTGCGCTCGTTGCGCGAGCCACTTGCGCAGCAGGTTGAGTTGCCAGGTTGCGCGGCCAGGTTGCGCGGCTCTGGTTGCGCGGGCCAGGTTGTGCGGCCAGATGCGCGAGCTAGGTTGCGAGCCCAGGGTGCGTGGCCAGGTACGCGCCCAGTTGCGCGCCCAGTGGTGCGCCCAGTTGCGCGCACAGATGCGCGTCCAGTGGTGCGCCCAGTTGCGCAGGGCGCGCAGGTGGCGCAAGTGGCTCAGTGCGCGTTCTGCGCGCAGTGTGCAAGGCGCGCGGGTTGCACGAGTGGCGCAACTTGCTACAGATCGTGCATGTGAATGATATGTACGGTTACTGCACGTTCGGAGTGGTTTTTATCACGTTCCGAACATTGTGCAAACAGACAGTTGTCACTCAGGCCTATATAAGGTCTCTTATCTCCACAGGACAAAAATAGAAGATTACACAGAAAGTTAAAAGAGTTTACAAGTGTTTCTTAACACAAGTAAACATAAGCTGTGAGAGAGAAGAGAAGCTTTGCACCAGCGTTACTTTTGCACGGGAGTCCGTGTACGATCCGAGGAGTCAGAAGAGCAGGAGTGTTCCAAAGTTCTCCGACGAACTTGCTGGTTCCTGGAAGCTATTCGTGTTGGGCGATTATAGCTTTGAGCAACGGTGATCATTCACCCCAGCAGGAGTTTTTCCTTCCATTACCTGTCATCTTCTCTACGGCTAGCAATTCGGATTAGTACATTCTTTTTAGAAGTACGTCATTCGGTTGCTGTAACGAAATCTTTTTTAAGATCTTCGTTTACCAGAATCCTCCAAGAATCTCTGTTACGCACCTTCCCTGAAGTGTTGCGTTGAAACGTTGTCTTTACAATTGTTTCATTTTCTCAGTTTTTCATCGAAAATTGTGCCCCGGCACTAACAATCACAAAGCTATATTGCTACGATGAAAAATTTTAATGCTTCACTCCTCAATAGTGACTTTTGTAAGTTAGAAAAGTTTGATGGAGAGCATTATCAAGTCTGGAAGAGGAAGGTTTATCTCACTCTTCAACTCAGAGACGTTGATCACGTGCTTCCTGAAGAGGAACCTACTGTTCCAGATACTGGGTCTGCTGCCGCAATCACTGCGGCTACTAAACTTTAGGCCAAATGGAGAAGAGAGAATAGCATTTGCAGGCTGCTTATCCTGAATGCTATGGAGGATTCCCTAGCAGAATCCTACAATAAGAAGACTATTGCCAGAAACATATGGGAGTCTCTGGAGAAACTGTACGAAGAAGACAAAAATAGGAGCAAGATATTTGTGGTTGAAAAATATCACAAATGGCTCTTTGAGTACGAGAAGTCCATGCTGCCGCAGGTGAAGGAATTCCTGAAGCTGCGACAGAAGCTGGAAGACGAGGCGATGCCCCTCCCCGACAAGTTTGTTGTTGGAGGGATTGTCTCGAAGCTCCCCGCTGGGTGGAGCAAGTTCTATGCAAACATGCATAGGAAGAAGCTTGAGATCAGCCTTGAAGATCTCTTGCAGGAAATTTATGTTGAGGACCAGATGCGGGCTCAACTGAAAATGGACGCACTGTCCAAGCAATTGGCTAACGCCAATTTGGTTCATACAAGGAGCCAAGGGGTAAGCATGTGGCTTCCCACAGCAAGAAGAAGGACTCTGACAATCTGAAAGTCAAGGAAACTTTTTTCAAGCAAAAGAAGCTAAAGTCTCATTTGGCTTGCTTCAAGTGTGGCAAGAAGGGCCACTTCAAGTGTGAATGCAAAGCAAAGACCAAACAATCAGAGCAAGGAGAACCTAGCAAGGCATCTATGATCACTGACGTTGTTGCTATGATTACGTAGGTTGATGCGGTAGGGACTGACTTTGACTGGTGGGTAGACACTGGAGCCACCTGCCATGTCTGCTCCAGCAAGGAGTTGTTCACCACCTACACATCTACTTCTGAAGTGGTTATGGTGGCGAACCAGACACAAGCTGAAGTGCTCGGGATTGAGACGGTGGTTTTGAAGCTGACTTCGGGGAAGTCTCTGACGCTTCAAGGTGTGAAGCATGTACCTGCTATCGCAAAGAATCTGATCTTCGGAGGCCTACTCTGCAATGCAGGCCTCAGGATGGACATCAATGCTGGCCAGATGGTGATGTCTATTAAGGGAACATATTTTAGGAAAGCTTTTTATACCGAAGGAATGTTCAAAATTCAGCTTGTAAATCAGTCCAATGTAATTAATGCAATCACTCCTTCTGCTTATACTCTTGAGTTGTGGCATAATAGGCTAGGACATGCTCATTGTAAACGAATAAACAAAATGTCTAGTCTAGGACTTATCTCCAAGTGTGGGGGTAAGGTAGATAAATGTGAAGTTTGTGCTCAAACGAAGATCATAAGGAAACCCTTTCCTCGGGTTTATCGAAGTACAGATCTTCTGGAGTTGGTACACTCCGATATCTGTGATTTCAAACAGTTCTCTACAAAGGCCGGGATGAAGTATTTCATAACCTTCATCGATGACTTCTCTAAGTATGCGTTTGTCTACTTGCTGAAGACTAAAGACGAAGCATTCGAGAAGTTCAAGGAGTTCAGAGCCAAAGCTGAGCGGCAGACTGGACAACAACTCAAAAGAATAAGAAGTGATCGGGATGGAGAGTACCGGTCTCATGAATTCGCATCGTTCTGCAAAGAACATTGAATTGTCAATGAGACTACGGCTCCGTACTCTCCTCAATCAAACGGAGTAGCAGAGAGAAAGAACAGAACGTTAACAGAAATGATTAACTCAATGTTGTTGACTGCGGGTCTTCCAAAGTGCTACTGGGGAGAAGCTGCATTGACGGCCACTTTTATTCTAAATAGAGTGCCTCATGCAACTTCAGACATTACTCATGAACTCTGGTTCAAGGTCAGACCTAGCTTGAATGTCATTCGAGTGTGGGGGTGTCTGGCATATGTCAAGCTTCCAGATCTGAAGATTCAGAAGCTTGGGACAAGGACTACAAAGACGATCTTCTTGGGGTATGCCGAGAAGGGTGATGCTCGGAGATTCCTCGATATTGAGTCAAATTATATCATTGAATCTCGCGACGTAGAATATTTTGAAGACAAATTTGCAAGGCACAAGAATATTGTTCTTGCGGATATTCCGGAGAACAATAAAAGTGTGCAAAAAATTGAAGTTTTCAATGAAGAAGTAGTCCAAGAAGATGATGTTGAAACAACGGTTGAACCAGAACTCGCTGAGCCGTCATCGAAGCGTGTGAGGAGGCCGAAGGACTTCGGAAATGACTTTGTCACCTATAATGTGGAAGCAGATCCGCTTACCTATGATGAGGCGATGAAGACCAGAGATGCGATTTTTTGGAAGGAGGCGATTGACAATGAAATTGATTCCATCACCTCAAATAACACTTGGGTGTTGGTTGATCTTCCTGAAGGAGCGAAACCCATCGGATGCAAATGGATCTTCAAGAAGAAGATGAAAGCAGACGAAATTATTGACAAGTTCAAGGCTAGGTTGGTAGCCGAGGGGTTTTCTCAGAAGCAGGGGATTGACTATTTTGACACGTATGCTCCAGTAGCCCGGATGACCACCATCAGAATGTTGATTGCTCTCGCAACAATACATAAGATGGTGATACATCAGATGGATGTGAAAACGACTTTCCTAAATGGCGAGCTGACCGAAGAGATTTACATGCAACAACCAGAGGGATTTGTCGTCAAGGATCTTGAAGACAAAGTCTGCAAGTTGGTAAAATTCTTGTATGGTCTTAAACAAGCTCCTAAGATGTGGCATGAGAAATTTGACAAGGTTATAAGGTCAAATGACTACATGGTCAGCGAGACGGATAAGTGTGTTTACACGAAGTTTGCTGATGGAAGAGGTGTGATCGTTTGTCTGTACGTGGACGACATGCTTATCCTCGGTACGGATATGAGCTGTGTCACGGAGACAAAGAGGTTCATCTCGAGCAAGTTCAGTATGAAGGACTTGGGGGAAGCTGATGTGATCTTAGGGATCAAGATCATCCGGACAGACACTGGACTAGCACTGTCACAGTCTTATTATATTGAGAAGATGATCACTCGTTATGGGTATCGGGATCTTCAAGGGATCGATACGCCGTACATGTGTGATCTGAAGCTGAAGCCTAATTCAGGAGAAAGCGTCAGGCAGCTGGAGTATGCAAGCGTAATCGGGAGTTTGATGTATGCTACTACTACCACAAGGCCTGACATAGCTTTCGCCGTGGGAATGCTAAGTCGTTTCACGAGCAACCCTGGTGTTGAACACTGGAAGGCTGTGAAACGGGTTATGATATATCTCAAGAAGACTCAGACATGCACTGTACTACAGCGGAGATCCGCAGGTAGTGGAAGGCTTCATTGATGCCAGCTGGTGCTCAGATTTGGAGAGCGAGAGGTCCACATGTGGATATATTTTCACAATGGGTGGAGCTGCTATATCGTGGAAGTCGAAAAAGCAGACAATGCTCTCGCGGTCATCCATGGAATCTAAGTTCTTTGCACTTGATACCGCAGCCGAGGAAGCAGAATGGCTTCGGGAGCTCATGTATGATCTTTCAGTGGTTGGGACGCAAATACCGTCGATACCGATATACTGCGACAATCAGGCGACTGCGACGGTGGCATCAAATGACCTCTTCAACGGGAAGAAGAGGACTGTGCGGTTGAAGCACATGGCAGTACACGATCTCATAAAGAGGGGTGTTATTGCAGTGATTGATGTTCGGAGTCAGGAGAACCTGGCGGATCCGTTCACCAAGGGCCTCAAGCGCAAGCTGGTCGATGACAGCTTGTAAAATGGGCTTGAAGGCATTCTGATATTGTATTATTGCAATCCTATCATAAAGTTTTATGCTATTAGTTCAAAGAAAAATCTACTAGGCATCTAGCTTTTGGTTCAAGGGAGGACCATTAATCAGAAGAATATCAGAAACTGTGGGTACATGTCCTATTGGACATGGAGAGGTTACGGACCTACAACCACTATTGTCTACTGTTGTTTTCTACGGAAAACGGATCCTGTAGGAGGTTGGCTTAAACGCCTTAATGAGTTCCCAGGCAGAGTGAATGCTTGGAGTGCTTTACAGGAAGCACGGTAGAGCAGCACTACAAGGAGTGAAACTTCATGTTACTGTGGGGTGACTCCACCATGAGGTTCCCGAAAGGGATAATGCCTCGGCTGTATGAGCCAAGCCACAACGGCGTAGCACCGCAAATAGGCAGGTAGCCTAATGATGTATGTTGAAATAAAGAGAGGTGTAGTCAGCACAACAAAGGGGAGTAGTTCCTTATGTTACAGTGGCACGACACCACGATGAGGTACCCGGTTAGGGATAAAGCCTTGGCCTTACAAGCCATGTCGTTGCGGAGTAACACCGCAAGGGAGCCTAAGGCTTCATGCTGGGTAGTTTGGTACTACAAAGAGGCGGTGACCTCATGCTACAGTAGTATGACACTACGATGAGGTTCCCGTTACGGGATAAGGTCTCGGCTTTAAGCCATGTCATAGCGGCGTAGCATCGCAAGGGAAGCGCAAAACGCTTCATGTCATGTCTCTTTATAAAGAACTCACCTATAGTGTATGGAAAAAGATATCAGGCCGTCTCTTGAGGGTAAACTTGTAGACGTGCAAAATTATACACTGAAACCAGGCTGGCACAGGACCTTTAATGTGCAAGCCAGAAGCACATGTAACTACATTATGTGAGTGAGAAGAATTTCAGCTATGGTGCAGAATTCAAGGCTTAGTCCATTCTTGTATTATAGTCTGTTGTTTGACCCATGCGGGAAGATTCAAGTCGTCAGCGACATCTCTCCTAATGCATGATAGACAGTTACTGTGGGGAACACTTATACCCATATATAGAGATATGTAGGGGATTGTTGAGTTTTGGCCTATTTATTTTGGAACTTTAGTCCCACATCGGCTAGGCCAAAAGAGTTGTATATCTATATATTAGCTATGCTCTTTTAGAGATGCACATGTGGTGTGGAGGTGCACATGGGTGTGCCATGTGGGATTATTTTTCTAATGAAAAAAAGGCAAAATAAACAATTGAAAGCATTCATGCTTTTTGCTCTTGATAAATTTATTTCCATGGGAGCTAAGTCCCGTAGGGACTTAGCGACTCGGACACGGACTCGGGCTCATGGGCTCATGAGACGTAATGTGGCGTTTTGTTGGCGTACTTTGCACTTAGCACGTCAGCATTGTCGCTAGGCGCATAGTGCGCTTTAGTTGCGCTCGTTGCACGAGCCACTTGCGCAGCCGGTTAAGCTACTAGGTCGCGCGGTACAGGTTGTGCGGCCAGGTTGCGCGGCACTGGTTGCGCGGGCCAGGTTGCGCGGCCAGGTGCGCGAGCCAGGGTGCATGGCCAGGTGCGCGCCCAGTTGCGCGCACAGATGCGCGCCCAGTGGCGCGCCCAGTTGCGTGCACAGGTGTGCGTCCAGTTGCGCAAGTGGCTTAGTGCGCGTTCTGCGCGCGGCGCGTGGGGTGCGCGAGTGGCGCAACTTGCTACAGATCGTGCCTGTGCATGATCTGTGCGGTTACTGCACGTTCAGAGTAGTTTTTACCACGTCCCGAACATTGTGCAAACCGGACAGTTGTTACTCAGGCCTATATAAGGTCTCTTCTCTCCACAGGACAAAAATAGATGATTACACAGAAAGTTAAAAGAGTTTACAAGTATTTCTTAACACAAGTAAACAAAAGCTGTGAGAGAGAAGAGAAGCTTTGCACCAGCGTTGCTTTTGCACGGGAGTCCGTGTACGATCCAAGGAGTCAGAAGAGCAGGAGGGTTCCAAAGTTCTCCGACGAACTTGCTGGTTCCTGGAAGCTATTCGTGTGGGGCGAATATAGCTTTGAGCAACGGTGATCATTCACCCCAGCAGGAGTTTTTTCCTTCTATCGCCTGTCATCTTCGCTACTGCTAGCAATTCAGATTAGTACATTCTTTTTAGAAGTACGTCATTCGGTTGCTGTAACGAAATCTTTTTTAAGATCTTCGTTTACCAGAATCCTCCAAGGATCTCTGTTACGCACCTTCCCTGAAGTGTTGCGTTGAAACATTGTCTTTACAATTGTTTCATTTTTTCAGTTTTCCATCGAAAATTTTGCCCCGGCACCAACATAGTCGACTTTGATGTCCAAGAGGTACCCAAGGGTGAGCGTGTTTGTTTGTTACTAGGAGTAGTCATCCGCTTGATCGTGAAATTTTCGGAGAATGTTGTTCACAGAATTAAAGCAAAGGTTGTCGGCTTGAAGAGGGGAAGTGCTTTTGGTGTGATCGTGTTCGCCGAGTATATCTAATCTAGTTTTCTTACTAGGATAACAATTGAATGGTTTTCCAGCCTAAATTTTTCTGGGAATAAAAAAAAAAATTCGCGTACCAAACGCCCCCTAAGGGTAATGGTGTTTATTACTTGGTAGGATGAATCTGTCAACTTATGGTGATATTGTGGAATATGTGGTTCATAGAATATAACGGTAAAGTACCATCGGAATTCAGAAGAAAATGTAGGATTGCCACAATACACTACAAGCCTTTGCTCTACTCTACCCACACGTTCTCGGCCCTTTGAGGCTTTGAGCAATTTTCAGTTGCGTCTAGAAGAATGTGGTTCAAGGTGACGCTGTGGGGACCTGGTCTGAAATCCTTGGGTCATGTTTACTTGGCTCGCAAACCATAGGAAAATGAGAGGGGACCCTGAGTGGAGCTTGGCATTCCTCAAATCCATTCAAGATCCTACAACCAAAGGGCCTATGGAGTGACCTCTGAATTGTATTTCTCTAATTGTTCACTGCATGATATTTCTTATTATCCATATGATTATGGGCTCATCCTCGGCAAGACCTTGTTATAAGGAGCTAATTTGGCATGCCGCAGTTAGAGCTTCACCCTGGCCTTGGGTCAATTGTACACGAGTAGATGTACCTCAACCTGTATATTGGGAACAGTTGCGTCTGCTTTAAACTTTTGAGTAGGATTGTGTGTCAAGATTCACACCCAAGTACCACTGCCTACGGTCAGTTTGAGCTAAATGCCTAAATTCTAACATGTTTAATTGTTTATACTACAGCATATTTACATAGCAGTTCTTGTTTTAGTTAAGAAGCTATGTTTGCTATAGCAATATGTCACAGACTTAATATTTTTGCCTACACCTCGCTTCGTGCGGCGCACGAACTTCCTTCTCGAAGATCCGTGCAAATCTTTTCCAAACGCTTAGCTAGATCACTAAGACGAGAATGAGAAGTATGGAGCAAAAGTGAGAGATTGGAATATTGAAAATTTCACTATACTAGAGAGACTTTATAACTTATTGGATGGTGAGGAGCAAATGAGCCTCCCACTTATTATAGGACCTCAAGGGCCTTACATGAACTTCTAGTCCTCTAAAAGAAACTCTTAGAAAAAAGAAAATTTTAGGCCTAAGATATTTACATGATGGAAAGTATCTAGATCCTCTAGAAATG
This sequence comes from Iris pallida, assembly GCA_029216955.1. NCBI lineage: Eukaryota > Viridiplantae > Streptophyta > Magnoliopsida > Asparagales > Iridaceae > Iris > Iris pallida. The sequence continues at coordinate 3,605,110 of JANAVB010028398.1, forward strand.
TAGAGAAGTCTCGTGAGAGTTCAAGAGGACTCCACTATATTCCAAAGAATTATAGAGCCTTCCACCTAAACCCCTTAGCTTGATATGCGTTGCAAAATTATCTCGGTGGAACGAAAAATCTCGTGCGTGAGAAGTAGGCCACAAGATACCATCTGTTACTGGACTAACCTGGATGTGGCTTAATGTGGCTTTTGACCAAGCTGGATTAAAGAAGTCCCAAGCCAAAGGTGTAGTTGGGTTGAGCTGTGATTAGGGAAGAAAAAGAGAATGACTGTGCTAGGCGAGCCTTCAATTTTACATAACCTGTCTGACTTGCAGCCCATAGATGCAAGGCGCTCTGCATGGGTGTGAAAGATTATGTGTTGTGTAGCTATTTAATTGCAAGTAAATGGCTGAGGTGTGCCACCAGTTTGGGTTTTTGCAAAATTGTACTATTTTTTTTAGTACATGCATAAATTAGGAGATGGTCGGAATATGTATAGTCTGTAGAGTGTATTTTTGGTTAGGGTCCTTGACAAGTTAAAAACAGCACGCCACAAGTAAAAAAAAAGTATGGTACAGTTAGAAACAATATACGATATCGAGTGAACTTCAGTTGTGATGTACAGTTTTTAACTTTGTCGTACGATTTTTAATCTGTGGCACATTGTTTCTAACTGATCAAGGGACCCAAACCTAAAATACATTGTGGTTAAGAAACTTGTGCAAGAGTTGAAAAGTCAGAGGGAACTGTATCCAAATACAAAAAGGTAGGAGGGACAAAATTAACTAATTTTCCCTATATTTGATTATGGGCTCTAGAAGGCTTTGACCTTTAACACTTTTTTTTTTTTTTTGAAATACCACTCACACACACAATTGGGGGGCTCGAACCTTGCCGGCCCCTCCGGATGTCCGCTCTAATACCACTAGGCTAGAGAGCTCGGACATGGGTTACCACTAGGCTTTGACCTTTAACACTGTACATGGGTTAAGTCCTAGAAATATTTTGTACAAACTACGTATGCCTTCCTTTTATTCCTGTACATATTGATTCAGAGAGACTCATTACAAGATAGCTATTAACAGGTTATTATACTTTACTCAGCCCATATTATATTCTTGTTGTTGCAAGATGTCCTTAAGTTTGATCTTTTACAAATGTTGTAACAGTCGTCAGACGCTAGTCGAGTGGGCACTTAGCGCCTTAGCCCGCTTAGGCAACAACCTAGTTCTAGACGGTTAAAAAAAGCCAAAAATCATGCTAAAAATTGCGACGATTGTCCATAAAACCCAAAAACATGCATAGTCGGACGTTGGGGGGCGCAAGGTAGACGCCGGCCGCCTAGCAACCGCCTAGTTCTAGGCAATTCCAAAACAAAATAACAAAAAATAAAACAAAACCGCAAACATGCGGACGTCGGGGGGCACTAGACGGGCGCCTAAGCGGACACCTGCCGCCTAGGCGCCGCTTAGGCGGATTTTAGAACAATGATCTTTATCAGTGTAAATGGGTTAAATGCTAGAACAATTTTGTACACAAGACATTTGCCTTTGTTTTATTCTTGTATATAATTAATTCATTTAGACTCATCGCAAGATTGCTATTACCGAGTTCTTAAAATTTACTCAATTCCATATTATATTCTCGCTGTTGCAGGATGTTTTTGGGGAGTGTAAGCAACTATTGCATCAATCATGTGAGCTGCCCAGTGGTCGTTATAAAGGGCACAACTGAATGAGGTTTGACTCCTTTCCTTGGTTTGGTGGCTTCTTATATTTGATCAAATTTGTTCAATATGTTCTCTAGCAGCATTACTTTGCACCTTGGTTGGTTGGTTCTAGTACAGCCAGTAAAATTCCTAAGAACAGGTATTTGTGCATTAAGAGATTGGTTGGTTGTTTGCTTTCAGGCCAATTCTAGTGTTATTTTCTGTACATGATATTCAATTGTGATAGTATGGACAAGTAGTTGACTAAAATGTGTCATTAAATGTGGATTATGTTCAGATTATTAGAATTGATCCTTATATTTTCAAAAATTCTCAAGATTTAAATTATTACTCTTTTGCACTATAGTATCTTGTTCTTCTTTTGGATTTGTGTCTCTTTACAGTTTAAGATGGCTTCTTTTTGGCACGGATTCAATTTTGTTGGGGCGTTCTATAAGCTTGTAATATTGGCAGTTACACAACAACAACAAAAACATAGAAGAGCCTTGCAAACTAGTGCATTGCACGCCGTAATTTTTTTTATTACAAAAAATTTAAATTACAATTTGTTATAAATAACGTACGTTTGTTACGTGGGGATCGAATCCCATCAGCCTGGAATATGTCTCATATCTTAACCACATGAGTTAGAGGTGTTCGGTTATAGTTAGATAATATTAGGCGGTTAAAACATTAGTTAAAATTTATATTTTAAATTTCTAATTATGTGAGGCGACAACTCAGTCCAAACAGAAGGTGAACCCCTCACATAATATTTAGTGTGCCGAGGTGGTAACCTTTGACTCTCCACCAGTAGTGTTGTGACATGTCAGGCGATAGTGACATTGGAAGTGTGGAGATGTATGTCATTACATTATTGGTGGAAAGTTAAGATTTCATTGTCGCGTGGTAAGTTCGGCCCATTGAATAATTTCTTATAAGGTCATCTCCGATCGGAGTTTCTATCTCCTATGGTAGAATTTTTTTTTTTTTTTTTTCTTTTATCCAATTTCTATCCTATGTGGGGTGATGTAGATGTAGGATGAAGAGTTTTTTTTGAGAATTTCTACATGTATGATAGAAATGAAGTTACATTGAAAAGTTTTTTGTGTGTAAAATTTTCATGTAGAAACTTTACCAACTAGGATAGGTTTTAGAAATCCCCATTGGAGATGGCCTAATAAGTAATATCCCTTAGTAATATCCCTTGGGGAAGGGGAGGGAGAGAGAATGAGAATTTGATGAGATCATGAGAGTGGGTTTAACGATGGATGGTGACGATGATGGATGGGTGTGGAAAGAAATAGACGTATGGATGGTGACGATGATGGGTGGGTGAGGAAAGAACTAACATCTCGATGTAGTGTCAGTACTTAGTTTCTCAGGCAATATAAATCACAATCTTCTTTGAGAAGTGCGTTTTGTTGGTTTGAAATGTGGGAAAAGTAAGGGAAACGTTCCTGGTTTCTCTCTCTCTCTCTCTCTCTCTCTCTTTTTTTTTCCATTTTAAGCAAAAGGATATCGTTTATATAATTTTATAAAATTTAACAACAATGGTAAACTCGAGTTTAACAATAGAATAGGAATGAGGGTACGGTTTATTGGTTTTAGGGAACCAAAATAGTCAAAATTGCATAAACCGAAACTCTAAAAACCTAAAATTGAAACCAAACCAAAATTAGTCCTGAACCGAAACGATAACATTTCGGTTTATTCAATTTATTTGGTTTGTTGGATTGCTTTTTTATTGTTTAATGGGTCGGTCCAAAATTAAAATTGTGGTTGAATTATATTAAATATTATTATATATATATATATATATATATATATATATATATATATATATATATATATATATATATATATATATATGTGTGTGTGTGTGTGTGTTTGTGGTATTTCAAAATTGGATCCAAAATTGAATTAGTTGTTAAATTACCAAAGTTTGCTAAATTTTAACTTGATACCCTCAACTATTCAACTTGATATCCTAAACTTTTTTTTACTTAACAACTTGATACCATTAATTATTAAATTTTTTTAAAAAATGATACCCAAAACAAAAAAAGGACGACATTACCCCTATCTTTCTCTCCCCCACCCTCCTACGGTTGTCCATCCTCACCCCCGCCCCACCCCGGTTGCCACCAATGCAGCCACGCCCCTCAGCTGCACCACCTTGTCGTTGTTGTCGCTACCGTTGTTGCCGCCGTCGCTGCTGCTACAGCTGATGCTGCCACCGTCGCCACTGCCGCTGCCGCACAGAGGAAGGGGGTGGGTGTCATGACCCGCACCCGAATATACGGGTACGAATACGTGGGTCACGTCCAGCCTACGCCGCAGTATCGACGGTAGAGCGTTGTCAAGTACCCGATACTAACTACAACATCTAAAAGATCCATAACTATAAATGTACTCATATCACATCACAAATGCTAAGGAAGATAAGACAAGAAGATAATAATATCACTAGAATAACTAGAATCTACAAAGGATCATATGAGACAAGAAATAAAACGGAGGAAAAACAATAACAAAACTAAAATAACTACTAGACCTAGAACTCCTAGAAGACAACTCACTGTGAAAGAATATCGAGATCCGCCTCTAGAATCATCATGTAGTCCAATAATGAGGGCATAACAACTCCTAAAAATATTGTCAACGTATCCAGTCAGGATGGGAGCGAGTACATAAACTAACAGCAGTTTCATATGAATTGACAAATTCTATAAGAGACAATTATAATGAAATACAAGATAAAATATCAAGACTGGAATATAAACAAGATATGTAAAACTGGATATCATATCAGGGTATGAGATACTGGAATGTAGAACAGTACAGTAGTATCTGATGTATAATGTAAATATAAACAGTGCCTTGAGATATTAGAGCATTATGTGATCGGCTTAGGAACTTGCACAGGAATATGGCCTGGCTAGTCATATGTGAGATGCATGACTAATACTTTGGCTAATCATACATGGGTTGTATGATTAACACTCACATTAAACACGCATGGTGGGGTATGATCACATAACCTCTAATAACTCCCCATCTCCGAGTAGTATAATGGATCCGGATATGTCACGTCATGATGCAGAATTCTCTAAGAGGGTAGCAAATCCTTTTAGGAATCGGCGTCTATACAAGTACACGAAAACAAGATCGAACAATGTACCAATATACCATAGTAACCCAGGAATGACATCTCATGACAGGATCCGACGTATACTAGTCCGTGTACCATCGTGTCGGAAATCAAGTAAAATACTACAACTGAATCGGATATAGCAGATATCAAGACAATGAAAACTATAAGAGAATGTACTGGTCTGCTGTCCTGAGCAATAAGTGAGGGTCTATGCCTGAACCGACGTCACGGAGACCTAATATGAATTTACAGAGTTACTTAGTGTTCTAGAGTAAACAATATATATAAATGCATTAACTCTATGCTTCTAGGCCTATTATAGGTCAAACTCAGTCAAAATGGGTCAATGGTTGACTTATAATTGACTTTGGTCAACTGGTCAACTCCTAGTCAACTCTAGGTTAAACTAGGTCAAAGCTAGTCTCTATAATCGTCCACATGGTCAACTTATCAATTTCAGTGATATGAAATCACTGGAATTGACGGATCTCAATTCCGATGTACGGATCTCAAAATACGAACCGAAAAGAGAAGAATCATAACAAATGGTGATAGATAAGAAAAAAAGTCTACAGATGTTGTTGGATGATGAAACAACCATCACCAACGTGTCCAGAATGGTCAAAATAACTAGAATTGCCTACCCATAAGTCCAATTTGGACACAGAGACAAAAAGGTAATTTCAGATCAAAACGGTGTCCGTGTCGGATCTACTTTGCACCGAAAAATGAGTCAGGATAAAAGTCCTCAAAACCTAGCAAAATATATGTCCACGAATCCAGAATGACGATACGAACTCAAGGTATATCCGAAATTGGATTCCGATGACCCGATCTCAAAATGGTCCGTTGACCCGGATATTGGAATCCGATTTGCACGAAAATGCGTGCTGGAGCCAATGTCCACTAAATCTAGCAAAGTATATGTCAACGAGTCCAGAATGACGATACGAACTCAACGGTATATCCAAAATTGGATTCTGATGAGCAGATCTCAAAATGGTATGTTGATTTGGACTGTGGGGCCTGCCTTGTACCGAAATGCGTGTCGGGGCTCACGTCCTCCAAATCAAGCAAAATTTATATGAATTCGTGCTAAAACGACGCCACGAGTCTACTGGTGGTGTCAGAATTTGAATCCGGAGTCCCGGGTTCAAAATTAGAATTTTATAAGTTAAAAATTACGAATTCGGACGGTCAACTTTGGCGTCAAATTCAACCAATCAAACAAGCTCACAATGAAATGAAACTTAAGGGGCAGGAAGAGGATTATACCAGCTGTGCACAGGAACTGGTGTCACGCCAAACGAAGCTGCGATGGCGGAGATTCGAGTCCACGAAGTTGGCTCCACAAAATTGTCCAAAATGTACACAATTTAAAGGGTCAACTTGGTGGCCGATTTTGACATATCAAACGACGGAATTAACGGTTGAAATTTGACAGAGGTGAAGGGGTATATACCGATGGAGACGAAAGAAACGGATCGACGATCCAACGGTCGGATTTCTCGAAAAACGCGCACGAAGTCGTTACGACGAAACACGAATTCTGAGTTCAAAACTCGCGCGTCACGACGGAATTTCGTCCAAAATGCACGAATCGTGTGTTTCACGCGTCGGGGAGGACGACGAATGTCAGTAGGTGGTCGCCCATGAAACTCATTTATGATGTTTTCTCATATTTATGTGCACTTTATTTTGAGAAAAACTATCTTCATTGGACCTAGAATGAACATATGGTTCATTCATTAAGTTACGTTGCCACATAAAGTATTAAGAAATAAATGCACTGTAATACATGAAAGATAATGCTCATTATATAGAGTATCTATCATCATGATTCATGTATTTATTACTTAATAATGACTATCTTTGTTTAAGATATGACATTAAGTTTGAAGTGTGGACCAAGTGGGAGAATGTAACTCTTTTTCCATGAGACTTGGTCTCATTAATTATGGTCCACAACTTCTATAGCACTTGTCCACATTTCCTTATCTTTAGGGATGTGAACAAGTGGTGCCTAAGAAGTAGGCAACCATCTTTGATAGGAGATGATGGTTCTCCTGTCTATAAATAACATATTATGGTCCCCTACTCTATTCATTCCATTCCTAAAGAATACACCATCTACAAGGAAAGAGAAAGAGTTGGAAGAACCATAAAAGGAGAATGAGGTTTTCCTTTCATAGACAAGCATCAATGGCTGGAGGTAAATCTTTTAGATCCATTCCAATGTAAATTATTTGATCATTAGCTTAAAATAAAGAACTACGAATGTCTAGTGAACCATATAATTTTAAATAATTAGAGAATAGCCACAACATCTTTAATTATTTATTGTTATTATATGAAGTGGATTTGGCTCACATAATGGACATTAATTGTAATTAATTATATGAACATAATAATTTTACCCCACAGGGATTTTATTATTTTTATATAATTAATTAGAATAAAATATTAAATTAAATTCTTCTTTATTTACCCACAGGATTTGGGAAGAATTAATTTAATAATTTTATTATGAAGTAAAAATAGTTTGATAAAATCTATTATAAAGATATTGTATCTGATTGAATTGGAGATTTAGCCCACAGGCAATTTTTAATGAAAATTAGATCCATTTTATTGCATGTTTTTACATTGGTAAAACATGAATTCTTTTAAAGTCTTATATATTAATAAATATCTGAAAATGCAATAAATTCATTTAATTATATGCATGTTAATATTAATTAGATGAATTTATTGTATTTTCAGACATTTATTTTCGGCCCCTATATTATAGTCAGATTCTTGTAGATACACTTCATAATCACTAGGAATTGCTGACCTCTTAGTTCGAGTAGATTTTCTTAATTTTAGCTCTGATACCAAATGTAAATTATTTGATCATGAATGCGGAATTAAACTAAAAGATCAAATAACGACATATATGGAATGGATCTAAAAGATTTACCTCCAGCCATTGATGCTTGTCTATGAAAGGAAAACATCCTTCTCCTTTTATGGTTCTTCCAACTCTTTCTCTTTCCTTGTAGATGGTGTATTCTTTAGGAATGGAATGAATAGAGTAGGGGACCATAATATGCTATTTATAGACAGGAGAACCATCATCTCCTATCAAAGATGGTTGCCTACTTCTTAGGCACCACTTGTTCACATCCCTAAAGATAAGGAAATGTGGACAAGTGCTATAGAAGTTGTGGACCATAATTAATGAGACCAAGTCTCATGGGAAAAGAGTTACATTCTCCCACTTGGTCCACACTTCGAACTTAATGTCATATCTTAAACAAAGATAGTCATTGTTAAGTAATAAATACATGAATCATGACGATAGATACTCTATATAATGAGCATTATCTTTCTTGTATTACAGTGCATTTATTTCTTAATACTTTATGTGGCAACGTAACTTAATGAATGAACTTAATGAATGAACCATATGTTCATTCTTGGTCCAATGAAGATAGTTTTTCTCAAAATAAAGTGCACATAAATATGAGAAAACATCATAAATGAGTTTCATTAATAACTTAATTTGTACAATAGAAACTACATAAGGGAACTAAGTCCCATGTTTGCTACATGATCCTTGAATTTTACTGGTGGCATGCCCTTAGTCAAAGGATCGGCAATCATCAATTCAGTGCTGATGTGCTGAATAACAACCTTCTTTTCCTTAACACGTTCTCTTATGGCTAGAAACTTAATGTCGATATATTTGCTTCGACTTCCACTTTTGTTGTTCTTCGCCAAAAAGACGGCAGCTGAATTGTCACAATATATAGTCAATGGCCTAGAGATAGAATCCATAATTCTAAGCCCCAAAATGAAACTCTTAAGCCATACACCATGCAAAGTCGCTTCAAAACAGGATACGAACTCAGCCTCCATAGTAGAAGTAGCAGTCAGAGTCTGCTTAATACTTTTCCAAGATACAGCTCTACCGACCAACATAAAAATGTATCCTGATGTTGATTTACGTGAATCAACGCAGCCAACAAAGTCAGAATCTGAGTAGCCAACAACTTCTAAATCGCTCGTCCGTCTGTACATAAGCTTGTAGTCTTTGGTTCCTTGAAGGTACCTCAACACTTTCTTTGCAGCTCTCCAATGGTCCATACCTGGATTACTCTGATATCGACCTAACATTCCAACAACAAATGCAATGTCAGGCCTTGTGCAGACCTGAGCATACATCAAGCTTCCTACAACAGAAGCATATGGAATGTTCTTCATTTGTTCCCTCTCAAGACCATTCTTTGGGCATTGGTCCAGGTTGAACCTATCGCCCTTCACTACGGGAGAAACGCTAGGTGAACAATCTTTCATCCGAAATCTCTCTAAAACTTTATTAATATAGGTTTCCTGAGACAGAACCAAGATACCTCGAAATCTATCTCTATGGATCTTAATGCCAATGACATAAGATGCCTCACCCATATCCTTCATGTCAAAAGTTTTAGAGAGAAATTTTTTCACCTCATGAAGTAAACCCTTATCATTGGTTGCAAGTAAGATGTCATCCATGTATAAAACAAGAAAACAAAATTTACTCCCACTGACCTTAAGGTATATGCATTGATCCATAACGTTTTCTACAAAACCAAATGAAGAAATTACGTTATGAAATTTCAAATACCATTGGCGGGAAGCTTGTTTTAAACCATGTATGGATTTCTTAAGCTTGCAAACCAATTGCTCACCATCACTAGAGAAAAATCCTTCAGGTTGTTTCATGTAAACTTCCTCCTCTAGATCTCCATTAAGAAATGCAGTTTTCACATCCATTTGTTGCAACTCTAAGTCAAAATGGGCTACAAATGCCAAAATGATACGTAAGGAATCTTTTGTGGATACAGGAGAAAAAGTCTCTTTGTAATCAATTCCTTCTTTTTGAGTAAATCCCTTTGCAACAAGTCTGGCCTTATATCTCTCAATGTTGCCCAATGAGTCTCTCTTTGTCTTATAGACCCATTTACAACCAATGGCTTTTGCTCCATTGGGCAACTCAACAAGTTCCCAGACATCGTTGTACCTCATGGAATTCATCTCATCCTGCATGGCATTGTACCACAATTCTGATTCTATGCAATTCATGGCTTGTGAAAAAGATTCAGGATCATTTTCGGCCCCTATATTATAGTCAGATTCTTGTAGATACACTTCATAATCACTAGGAATTGCTGACCTCTTAGTTCGAGTAGATTTTCTTAATTTTACACCTTCATCTACCTGGGTAGTATGAGGTTCAACTCGTTGTTCAGAGGTTTCGGGAAACTCCTGGTCAACTTGGTCTACTGGAATATCGTCAACAACTTGTGGAACTTCATTGACTGGTTGGACTTCAGTGTTTTCCTCAACTTCAGCGATTAATTGTTCTATACCCGTCTGAGGGGTATTGTTAACAATAATCAACCTATCGCTTGAAGTATGAGGTTGAGATTTTGTATGATCAATATCAGAAACAATGTTTCTTATTTGATCGCTCCCACTAATCAAGTCATATTCAAGAAATTTTGCATTTCTTGATTCCACAATCCTAGTGCTGTGAGATGGACAATAAAATTTATATCCCTTGGACCTTTCAGCATATATATCCTATAAAATATCCACTAATGGTCCTTGGATCTAACTTCTTTTCTTGTGGGTTATAAATTCTCACTTCAGACGGACATCCCCATACGCGCATATGTCGCAAACTCGGTTTCCAGCCTTTCAATAATTCAAATGGCGTCTTTAGGACATCCTTGGTTGGAACTCGATTTAATATATACACTGTCGTCTTAAGTGCTTCAGTCCACAAAGATCTAGGAAGTTTTGAGCTGCTAAGCATACTCCTCACCATGTCTAGTAATGTTCGGTTTCTTCTCTCTGCTACACGATTCTGGTCCGGAGAACCAGGCATGGTGTATTGGGCAACAATTCCATGCTCTTGAAGAAACTTCGCAAATGGCCCAGGCGCTTGTCTATTTTTCGTGTATCTACCATAGTATTCTCCACCTCTATATGATCTCACAATCTTAATTTGTTTACCACATTGTTTCTCTAGTTCTGCCTTAAAAACCTTAAAAGGCATCTAATGCTTCATTTTTGTTGTGAAGCATGTAGAGATACATATATCGTGAGTAATCATCTATGAAAGTGATAAAATATTTCTGACCATGTGAGTCCATATCTGGACAACATATATCAGTGTGTATGATTTCTAATATGGAAGAACTCCTATTAGCACCTTTCTTTGAGGTCTGCTTTCCCTTAATGCAGTCTATACAAGTCTCAAAATCAGTGAAATCTAGAGTACTAAGTACTCCATCATTTACTAATCTTTTAATTCTATCTATAGAGATATGACCTAATCTCCGGTGCCATAATGTAGAGGAATCCTCATTTACAACACATCTCTTAATGCCAGCCTGAACATGTAATGAATTATAAGTAGTATAATTTTTTAAGAATATACAGTAAAGACCATCAGACAAGATACCATTCCCAACACAATCAGATTCATAATTTAAACTGAAAGATGATTTTGAAAATTGAAAGGAATATCCAAATGGTACAAGTCTAGAAACTGAAATTAAGTTTCGTGAGAAACTTGGTACATAAAAAGTCTTTTGTAATTCTAAAATGAAACCACTAGCTAAAGTTAAAAAGCATGTTCCAATAGCTTCCACATGCGAGCCTATCTTATTTCCAGATAAGATACTTTGCTCACTTCCCACTGGCTTCCTGAGGTTTTGCATATCCTGCAAGGAATTTGAAATATGGATTGTAGAACCAGAGTCAATCCACCATGTGTTGATATTTACATTAACCATATTAGATTCATAACACACAAAAGAGGTAGGATTACCTTTCTTCTCAAGCCAATTTTGAAATTTCAGACACTTCTTCTTCACGTGTCCATTCTTTTTACAGAAGAAACACTTGTCGTCTTTCTTAATGTCAGCTTTAGGAGGAATTTGATGCTTCCCCTTCTGACTGGCTTGAGATTTTTCTTTCTTTTGCGTAACCAACATTGCACTTTCTCCTTGCTCCATCACCAACCTTCCTTCCTCTTGAACACACATGGTCATCAATTCATTGATGGTCCATTTATCCTTATGCGTGTTGTAAGAGATTTTGAAATGTCCATATTGAGACGGAAGAGTATTGAGGATAAAGTGCACCAAGAAGGAATCTGACATTTCTACCTCGAGCTTCTTGAGTTGAGCTACTATGTCCCTCATTTGCATAATGTGTTCGCGTGCACCTTTGATACCGGTGAGCTTTAAGGTTGTGAATTAATGTAAATTATTTGATCATGAATGCGGAATTAAACTAAAAGATCAAATAATGACATATATGGAATGGATCTAAAAGATTTACCTCCAGCCATTGATGCTTGTCTATGAAAGGAAAACCTCCTTCTCCTTTTATTGTTCTTCCAACTTTTTCTCTTTCCTTGTAGATGGTGTATTCTTTAGGAATGGAATGAATAGAGTAGGGGACCATAATATGCTATTTATAGACAGGAGAACCATCATCTCCTATCAAAGATGGTTGCCTACTTCTTAGGCACCACTTGTTCACATCCTTAAAGATAAGGAAATGTGGACAAGTGCTATAGAAGTTGTGGACCATAATTAATGAGACCAAGTCTCATGGGAAAAGAGTTACAGTCCATGGTCGTCGAGGTCATGGGGGTGGTCGTGATGGTGCACGACGGCGGTGGTTGCCGCGGCGGCGCACGGTTGACGGCGTGCGGCCCATGCTGGCGCGCGCGACGGCTGCGATGGCTGCTGTCACGCCCCGATCCCGCTAGGGTCATCCGACTTGCCTGGATCCTTGCGGGATCGATCGTCCTCGCTCAGGCGTGATGCCGTGCAAGCCTAAGTTGCGCTTGCACAAGGTCATGTACCTGCACAAAACAACTAGTCAAGCAAAAACACACGCACGCACCCATTAGTTAAGCAAAACACACGCACGCACCCATTCATTGCAGAAAACCAAATATTGGACACAGAGATTTGAAATGAAAATACTTTCTTTTATTCATAAACTTGATAGGAATACAAGTACAAAGCTTTGTGAACTCAGATTTTGCCTTATATTGGCTACATGATTCTCTTTGAAACTCTCTTTGAAAATAGCCACAATGCCCATACATGATATCCCTTTATTACAAGCTGGAATTGAAAGACACCTTCAAAAGGAAAAGAAACTTGAAACTTGACTGGAAAGAAATTGAAGCTTCGAGGCAGTCCACAGCTCTACTGGGCTAGACGAGCTTTAGTGCCTCTTCGAAATCCACCTGTCTCCTTTGCTTTCTGAAAAAGATGCCCACAACGTGGGTCAGCACACATCATGTACTGGCGAGCGGCTCTTCGCCGAAACTCACAAATATCTGCACTAATTCAACATGTGAAGCTACATATTTACTAGTGCTCTTTCTACTTGTCTAGGTTCTTTTTTTAACAATTCATAAGAAACAATGACAGTAGAATAATCATAACCAACTTACCAACGCCGACAGTCATCCCTGCACAAGACAGGTTAGCACAATTTGCATATGATGTAAAAGCATACTGTTTGAATTCTGCATCTTTTGTTAGGTTGCAATGCACTCTGATTTCATAAATGCACCTAACTACATGTTGGTCCACGGGTCGTTTCCCGCGTTTAGCCGCTGTGACACATGGGTTCAGCTCGTCACTATTTGGACATTGATTCAACACCCGAGGCCCTTGCACCTCGTAGTGTCTAGACAATCTCCCCCAGGCCGAGCAATTCCAGGTGCCCCCAGAACCGCTCGAGAGATCTAGTTTCCTTGTATACAAGTTGTCCAGGACCTATGCATACTTTGTAAGGCTACTGTTAGGCAACACATGTATCTATGCTTTGCTTTGGAACAATGACAGAGCTTATAGCTCCTAGCTTTGGGACAATTCTCTTACTGTGGCAATGCATACAAGTTCGTCTGTACACATCTAAACATTTGAAGCATATTCATAGGCAACAGATGGAGTGGCAACATATAATCCAGCATATGATTCAATTCATTATCTTCTCTTTATCTTTTGTTATTGAGGTATCGTTGATCACAGGGACAAGGCAACAGATTGGACTAGAGATCATTTTTATTAGGACGGATAAATAAATGCAAGCCCGGTTAAAGCAACTCACCGAGATGAATCTTAGTTGAGAGAATGAGGGACTTCACGCGTCGTTCACGAACAATTCACGCGGCCTACATTGGCACCAACAGTTGATTAGCATACTTCATCTCTTTCTCTCAAGATTTGGAATGAATGCTAATGCGATGAAAGCGAACAATGAAAACCAATCATCGAAAACCAACACGAAACGCATTCATCAAAACCAAGCAGCGAAAGAAAACATCCAACAAAACTCTTGGATTCATTTCAATAGAAGCCAATCCATCAATTGGAATGGTTCATTACATTTCATCCGTGATCAATCGATACCGACAAAGGTTTTCCCAAAGACTGAGTCAGTAAGCCGTAGGTATTACATAGTGGACCGCGAGGAGCGGGGCACTACATAATAACCCACTGAGAAAAAGTTTTGTCCTCAAAACTTAAGATACAAACTCACCTCCACTTTCTGGATCAAGTAAGGTGGAGAGATTGTAGACGCGCGCTGTAGCCGTATTGGCATTCCGCAACTGCTGATTGTGCGGATTATCTTGGAGCGGCGGTGGGCCTGGCAGCTGCCCACGCTCCTCTGTATTATCTCTGTGTCGATTTCTCTTTGGACAATTTCGGATGGCGTGACCTTGCTGACCACAACCGAAACAAGCTTTGTTCAAGGAACGACATGCTTCCTTTGTGTGGCCCTTCATGCCGCAGTAGCTGCATTCAAATGCCTTCGTGCGACAATTATCTATGGTGTGGCCCAGACGGCTACAGTATTCGCACTCTACTGTGTTGCGGTTATCTCTCTGTTTTCTTCTCGCCGTCGTGGTATCTTTTGGCGGGTTGATTGCGAATGTACTGCGTCTTTGCTGACGCCTTCTTCTGCTGGAACTGTTCCACCTGTAGCGCCGCCTCAAAGGCCTGAGAATATGACCCACATTCTCGATTCAGCACACTTAGTTGAATGTCATCATTCAGACCTCCAACGAATCGATTTATGCGAGTCTGTTCGGTGGGTAGCATCGCAGCAGCGAAATTTGCTAACTTGGCAAATTCAGACTCATAGTCCTCCACGGACATATCTCCCTGTTTCAGTGTGATGAAGTCATCCTCCATCTTCTTACTCATGGCTGGAGGCAGATATTGATCCAGGAATGCCTTTTTGAACAAGGCCCATGAAATCTTTCCATTCCTAGCCGTTGCGAGAAGTGCCGGCTTCTTCGCCTTCCACCAATCCTTCGCCCGCAGCCGTAGGAGCATAACGGTACAAACTACCTTCTTGCTACTCGGAACTCCTATGAACGCGAACAGACTCTCCATTTTATCAATCCAGTCCATCACCTTATCGGGTGATGTCCTGCCTTCAAATTTCGGAGGTTTCG
Organism: Iris pallida; assembly: GCA_029216955.1. Lineage (NCBI taxonomy): Eukaryota > Viridiplantae > Streptophyta > Magnoliopsida > Asparagales > Iridaceae > Iris > Iris pallida. The sequence goes on from JANAVB010028398.1 coordinate 3,620,489, forward strand.
CGTCTAAGAAGTCCTTTGGCCTAAAGGGAGTGTGCCTTTGCGCCGGCTGGGGCTCGTCACCCTCTACGGGCTCAATCTCGGACATTCCCGTTGGTTTAGTCGCTGCGGTGGTATCCCGATTTGCCGCAAGCGCCGAGACAATTTAAGTCAAGGACTCCAACTGTTTCTTCTGGGCCTCTATTTGGGCCTGTTGTATCTGATTGCGTTCCTCATTATCCTGCCTCTGCAGTTCCAACAATGTCATGATCCGTTCTATCGGATCTGTCGAGGCAGATGGGCGAGGAGGAGCCATTTCTCTACAAAAAGAGTATAACTTCTGTCAGTCTCATAAAATATTAAGGACTTATTGTATGGGGCATTGGTTTTCATAACTCAAAATCAGAACTCTTTGAAAGCCGTCAAAGTACTTTATATACTTTTTGAAAATCGATATTTGCAAGAGGCCAAGGACGTAAAATCGTGCTCTGATACCACTTTGTCACGCCCCGATCCCGCTAGGGTCATCCGACTTGCCTGGATCCCTGCGGGATCGATCGTCCTCGCTAAGGCGTGATGCCGTGCAAGCCTAAGTTGCGCTTGCACAAGGCCATGTACCTGCACAAAACAACTAGTCAAGCAAAAATACACGCACGCACCCATTAGTTAAGCAAAACACACGCACGCACCCATTCATTGCAGAAAACCAAATATTGGACACAGAGATTTGAAATGAAAATACTTTCTTTTATTCATAAACTTGATAGGAATACAAGTACAAAGCTTTGTGAACTCAGATTTTGCCTTATATTGGCTACATGATTCTCTTTGAAACTCTCTTTGAAAATAGCCACAATGTCCATACATGATATCCCTTTATTACAAGCTGGAATTGAAAGACACCTTCAAAAGGAAAAGAAACTTGAAACTTGACTGGAAAGAAATTGAAGCTTCGAGGCAGTCCACAGCTCTACTGGGCTAGACGAGCTTTAGTGCCTCTTCGAAATCTACCTGTCTCCTTTGCTTTCTGAAAAAGATGCCCACAACGTGGGTCAGCACACATCATGTACTGGCGAGCGGCTCTTCGCCGAAACTCACAAATATCTGCACTAATTCAACATGTGAAGCTACATATATACTAGTGCTCTTTCTACTTGTCTAGGTTCTTTTTTTAACAATTCATAAGAAACAATGACAGTAGAATAATCATAACCAACTTACCAACGCCGACAGTCATCCCTGCACAAGACAGGTTAGCACAATTTGCATATGATGTAAAAGCATACTGTTTGAATTCTGCATCTTTTGTTAGGTTGCAATGCACTCTGATTTCATAAATGCACCTAACTACATGTTGGTCCACGGGTCGTTTCCCGCGTTTAGCCGCTGTGACACATGGGTTCAGCTCGTCACTATTTGGACATTGATTCAACACCCGAGGCCCTTGCACCTCGTAGTGTCTAGACACTCTCCCCCAGGCCGAGCAATTCCAGGTGCCCCCAGAACCGCTCGAGAGATCTAGTTTCCTTGTATACAAGTTGTCCAGGACCTATGCATACTTTGTAAGGCTACTGTTAGGCAACACATGTATCTATGCTTTGCTTTGGAACAATGACAGAGCTTATAGCTCCTAGCTTTGGGACAATTCTCTTACTGTGGCAATGCATACAAGTTCGTCTGTACACATCTAAACATTTGAAGCATATTCATAGGCAACAGATGGAGTGGCAACATATAATCCAGCATATGATTCAATTCATTATCTTCTCTTTATCTTTTGTTATTGAGGTATCGTTGATCACAGGGACAAGGCAACAGATTGGACTAGAGATCATTTTTATTAGGGCGGATAAATAAATGCAAGCCCGGTTAAAGCAACTCACCGAGATGAATCTTAGTTGAGAGAATGAGGGACTTCACGCGTCGTTCACGAACAATTCACGCGGCCTACATTGGCACCAACAGTTGATTAGCATACTTCATCTCTTTCTCTCAAGATTCGGAATGAATGCGAATGCGATGAAAGCGAACAATGAAAACCAATCATCGAAAACCAACACGAAAACGCATTCATCAAAACCAAGCAGCGAAAGAAAACATCCAACAAAACTCTTGGATTCATTTCAATAGAAGCCAATCCATCAATTGGAATGGTTCATTAAATTTCATCCGTGATCAATCGATACCGACAAAGGTTTCCCCAAAGACTGAGTCAGCAAGCCGTAGGTATTACATAGTGGACCGCGAGGAGCGGGGCACTACAGCTGCAGCGCGCGGGCTACACAGGCGGCCTGCGGCGAGAGGGGGCCGCCCTGGGTCGCCGCAGTTGGGGGAGGCGCCGGTCGGCCTAGGTGGCACGCGGCGGCTCGCTGAAACATGGCAGCAGCGACAGCATGGTCAGGGGGCTGCTGCAACGTTGGGAGGAGGAGGAGGAGGAGGAAGATGGAGATGATGGTGAAGATGATGTGGTGATGGTGAAGATGATGGTGATGATGGTCAAGTCGGCCATGAGGGGGAGAGGGGTCTGCTGTGATGGGAGAGGGGGTGTGTGTAATAAAGAGAGAGAGAGATGGTTGGCTGTGAGTTGATTTGGTAGGAGAGAGAAAGGGTTATTATTAGAAAGAGAGAGAGAGAGAGAGAGAGAGAGAGAGAGAGAGAGAGATTATTTACAAAAGTAAAGAGAGAGTTGGGAATTATTAGGGCCGACCATCTCATGAGGGTGAGGGTGTGTGGGTGCCATGTAGGAAATGAAGGGTGGTGATTGATGGAGTATAATTCGTGGGCTAGGATTAAGGGTGTCTATATTAAGTCATTTGAGTTTGTCCCTTGAATATTTGAGTGGACACACTTGGTGTTTGTCATGAGGGAAAAATTGTGTGGGATGTTTGGGTAGTAATGAGAGAGGCCACAAGAAATCTGGTTGGGTGTTGGATCAAGTTCGGGCTAGGTTTAGTCATAATTACAAATTTAAGTCATTTATAATCATGGATGAAATAGGAGCATGCAGGAGATCAATTGGGTGGCACGCAAGTGGCACGTGCATAGTAGACTCAAAATAGATCAGAACCATATATTGGATCGATTAGATTGGACCGATGTCGGGCCCTAAAATTAGATTGGAAGTTGGATCAGATTTTACGGTAGATGATCAATTGGCCTAAATTGTCCCGAAAAGAGCACAAGGAAAAAAGTTTGAGTGGGACATGATATATCAAAATGAAGATAATATTGTCTACTACAAACTCGTGAAGGAAGTTTACCGAGATTGACATCTCTGACGCTCCAGAAATCAAAGTCATGGAAAAGAGCATTTAATGATAAAAAAAAATAATCAATAAAAATGAATTATCGAAAATAATTCATTTAAAAAATTTGAAAAAAATTCCTAAAATTCAAGGGGCTCACAGGGGGGGGTGGTGATGCAGCCGGAGGAGGGGGCGGCGGTGGGGGCAGCCGGGGGAGGCGGTGTGGGGATGGCAGCCGAAGGGGAGGATGGGGGGAGAGGGGGGTAATTTGGTCCCTTTTTTTTTAAAGATATCGACTTGTATTTTATAAAGTTGAGGGTATCAAGTTGAACAAATTGAATAGTTAAGGGTATCAAGTTGATATACGTAAAATATGTATAAAATTGAGGTATTTAATAATTGTATAAGTTGTATTCGATTCTGGATTGAAACTTAAAGTCAAACTGAAATCGAATAAAGGTTTAGTATTTTAAAAATCGCAACATAATTATAATTTTTAAAAATATTTAGCAAATCTCTTTTTCGATTCGGTTCTAACTCCAAAACCACCTAATAATGCTCGCCCGTACAATATATAACATCTTGCACAATGAATTGCACCTTAGGCCATGTTTGATTCATGGAATCATGGCATTAGAAAATGAAAGTAATTCCTTTTTTATGTTTGAATGCCAAAGAAAATATTTGGGAAAGGAACTGATTCCCAAGGGAAAGGAAAATTGGGAGAAAGTGGTTCCTCCCACCCACCGAGGGATTCACTTTCCCACTCTAGAGATTCACTTTTTCTCCCAATTTCCTTGAAATTTTCAAACACCGAAAAGAAAATGGATGAAAATTATAATTTTCCAAAAAAAAAGAACAAGTAACTGATTTCCTTTCCTTTCCTTTCTGCGAACCAAACAAGGCCTAAGATCATAAGATGTGGTTGAGGGTGAGGTTTGAGTTTTAAGTATTTATGATATTCTAATGACGAGGTATTAATGAGAGGGTGTTCCAGTAGTTAAGTTAAACTAGTCACCTTCATGTGCGTTGCACGTATAAAAAAAATCAGTAATTGTATTAATAAAATATGTAAAAATTTAAGTTATATTAGAATATTTTAAATATAATTTCAATATATTTTAATATGATTTGCTATGATTATTTTTTAAATTATGGATATGTGTATTCGATAATATTATGTAGTTAGTTTAAACATAATTTTAATTTTAAATATATTCAGTATTTGGTGGTTTTTAATTTTTTACGTGAGGGGAGGGGGTTCGGTTATCCACATCTCTACTATAATAATGAGGCTTCAAAACGGCTCAAAAGTGAGCCGTCTAAGCCGTGTATATCATCAACCATTTTCTTCTTCTTTTTTAAAAAAATAAAATTTTAAAATTAACTACCTTTCTTATTTTCTGTGTGGGTAACCGAATTCTCTTTCTTCACGTAAAAAATTAAAAACCACGAGATACTATAATATTTTAAAATTAAAATTATGTTTAACTAACTACATAACATTATCTAACTTTTTTTCGAAACCCCTAGGGTTTCGCTCTCTCTGGGCGATCTCTCAAACCCCTAGGGTTTCAATCTCTCCCTCCCTCCTTCTTCTCCCTAAGACCGCGCCCCCCCTCTCCTTTCCCCCACGCTCCCATCCTGGGTTTCCTCCATGGCCACCTACAAGGAGGTTGTCGATAAGATGGCCTCCTTGTTCTCCTCCCAAAAATCAACCACGGCGATTTCTCTGACGGCAAGGGAGAGCGAGGTAGCCGAGCACTGGGCCTCCACCCTTGCCATTGAACATTTCTCCTCACGAAGCTTATCATGCTCGTCCCTCTCCTCTATCCTTCCGAAAATTTGGATGATAAGGAATCCGATCCAGGTCTCAGACCTATATCCGGAGTCGGGCTCGTTTCTTGTCAGACTCGACTCGCCGTCGTCGGTAGAGCGAATCATATTGGATGCACCCTGGAGCATCAACGAGGATCTGCTAGCACTGGAGCGATGTGATCCGGGGAAACTGCCTGAAGAATACCAATTCCAGTTTGCCGATTTTTGCGTCCAACTCCATCGCGTTCCACCGAAATTTTTGAATCGTAAGGCCATATTCAGGCTAGCAGAGGCCATTGGAGTACCCCGGCCTTGTTCTCCAGAGGAGGAATCTAAGTGGAAGACATTTGCCCGCATAAAAGTCCTCATCGACATCACCAAACCACTGAAGAAAAGCATCTCCACCCTTATAGACGGAGTCTCGCTGGGAGAGATCGCCCTCAAGTATGAGCGCCTTCCTCGCCTTTGTTCTTTCTGTGCGAAGGTGGGACACTCCTTCTCCGCCTGCAAGGAGAAGGACTCTCTGAAAGCCATGATTGGCGATGACTGGACTGAGGAAGAAGTGGCAAGGATCACTGACCTCCTTCAACCTCGTATCAAAGAAGAAGACTTTAGAGCAGTTCTTCCCCACCCGCCTTCCCGCAGGAACTCAACTGTGAGTTTACACCGAGATAACTCCGCCCATACTGCACCTCTGACGGCTGAGGCGTCGCCGGCCCCCCTTCCCGGATCCACTTCATCCCCTGCTCCTCAGAATCCCGAAGGGTCACGGCCACGTGGCAACAATCCTAACCCACCAAATCAACTCCAGCTGTCGAAGTATCAACCCCCTCACATGCGGGGGATTCCACGTGTCATGCCAGTTATTCCCCCGTATCCCCGCCTTATAATATCAAATCTCAACAATTGTGATCCTACCTCCCATATATCCCTCGTCAAAGATTCACTCCCCCCTCCCCGGGTGGGGACCACCCGGATATCATGGACACTGATTATGAGGAATCCTCGCCCAGCAATTAAGTCTTGCCATCAAGCCTCCAAGCACAGCTATCCCCAGGCAATCAAAACATGAGAGGGACATCTGGTGAGCCCATTCTCTCAAATTTCTCTTCAACAGTATCCTCCTCTATATCCGTGATTGAGTGCCCGTCGGCCATGGCTCATAGTGATGCTTCTCAGGGTCCTAGTCCCCCCTCTATTTATCCCGAGCCTCCACTACTCCACCACTCTCCACCTATGAACTTTGGCAACGAACCCGTTGTAGAATTCCCCCCCCCCCATCTCCCCCTTCCTCTCCGCCTTCGGTGAACAATAACATGCCTTATCCTCCACTTAAATCTTCCTGGAAGAGGAGAGCCCGCATGGCCCATTACTCCTCTCTTCCTTCCAACCAACCCACTAATCAACCCCCCAAACGACGCGGATCCCCTCAGAAGAATCCTAGACCTCCCAAGAGAAGCTCACAATCCACCTCTCATTACTCCAATATGTCAAAGGTCGTGGCGGCTGACCTCCAACAGCCGCACGAGCCATGTTAGTTCTGTCCTGGAACTGTCGAGGGGCGAGGAATGCCTCGACAGTCCAGACTCTTCGCGCATTCCTCTCCACCACCCGCCCCTCCATCTTCTTCATCTCCGAATCTATTTCTTCTCCACACTACACTTCCCTCGTCCTCCCCCACCTAGGTTACCCCAATGTTTTCTCCATCCCGCCCATCGGCCACTCCGGCGGTCTGTGGATCGGATGGAATGACTCTATAGATGCTTCTGTCTCCTTCTCTTCTACCAACCTCATTCTCCTTTCCATAAAACAAACCGAGACATCCCCCGCCTGGAACCTGCTGTGTGTATGGCTGTCCCAGACAGAAAGAGAGGATTCAATTGTGGGAAACCATAAAGACTCTCTCCTCCTCCTTCACTGTGCCATGGTGTTGTATTGGTGATTTCAACTCTATACGCAAAGCCGATGAGAAAGTTGGAGGGAGAGGGTTCAACCCCCGTTCGGTGGCTGCTTTCAATCAGATGATCGGTAATTGTAGCCTCATTGATCTTGGCTGTACTGGCCCAGCGTACACATGGTCCAATGGGCGATGTCCCTCGCACCACATTCAAGAGCGGCTTGACCGGGCGTTTGGGAACCCTGAATGGTGCTGTCTCTTCCCCCACTCCACTGTCTCCACACTTCCGCGCTACAATAGTGATCATGCCCCCATACTCCTCAACACCCACAACCGCCTACCTCGAAAGAAGCAACCTATGCGATTTGAAGCGCTGTGGATGTCGAAGCCTTCCTTTCCTGATGTTGTTTCTTCTGCTTGGGAAGGGGCTAAGGCATGTTCTAAGAGCAACTTCCTTCATCATCTGACAGCAACTATGCACCACCTTCAAAGATGGAGTCGAGCCACCTTCGGGAACATTAATGCACGTATAGCCTCCCTCCAACAGCTCCTCTCTATCCAATCGAAGAGCATTACGGCCGAAACATTGCAAAAGGAGAAGGGCACCATCGCTGAACTCAATGATCTCCATCTTCTCAATGAAGCCTATTGGAAGCAAAGAGCCAAATGCAAATGGTTACAATATGGCGACAGGAACTCCAATTATTTCCATGTTCGTGCCGCCAACAGGAGACGAAAAAACGAGATAAGATCTCTACAGTTGCCGAATGGAATCTGGACATCCGACCAAGGTATGATTGCTAGTACTATTATCAACCATTTTACTGCTCTCTTTGGATCAGACGATTCCATACCTATGGACCCCTCCTTTGTCGTGTCCTCTAACCCACTCTCAGCTGCGGATAACGATGATTTGGGTCGGATACCCGATAATGATGAAGTGTATAGAACAATCAAAAGCATGGGGGCATTCAAGGCCCCGGGTCCTGACGGATTCCCAGCGGCGTTCTATCAGAAATGCTGGCACGTGGTTGGCGAAGACCTGACCAAGTTGGTTCAAAATTTCTTCTCAACTGGGCATCTACTCCCCTCCATCAACCACACATATCTTGCTCTCATTCCGAAGCGAGCGTCTCGTTCGACTCCGGCGGACTTTCGGCCGATATCCCTCTGCAATACTTCATACAAGGTTATTACCAAAATTCTTACGGCGCGTCTCAGTCCCCTCATGGATAGGCCGATCTCCCCTCTCCAGAATGCTTTCGTTCCGGGTCGCCTAATCTCTGACAACATTATAATAGCCCAGGAGTTATTTCATGCAATGAAGTCTTTCCCGAAGAAAGAATTCATTTGCATTAAAGATCGACATGGCTAAGGCATATGACCGTCTTGCTTGGCCATTCATCAAAAGTGTTCTACATGGGATGGGAATACAAGGCCATACGAACTCCCTCATTATGAACTGCATTACTTCGTCGTCGTTCTCAATCTAATCAACGGATCTCCAGAAGGATACTTTACACCCAGGAAGGGAATCAGACAAGGCTGTCCGATGTCTCCATTTATTTTATTCTATGCTCTGAAGTCCTCTCCCAACTCTTCTACAGATATGAACAGGAGGACCTTCTCCATGGCATCCGTATCAACCAATACTCCCCTTCCATTACTCATCTTCTCTTCGCCGATGACACTCTAATATTTGGCAAGGCCTGTCCATCGTCCATCATGAATATACGCGACATGCTCGATCTTTTCTCTTCTTGGTCAGGACAGCAGATCAATTTCGAGAAGTCTAGCATTTATTTTAGCAAACATGTTTCAGCCAATGAGCGGCATTCCCTAGCCTCCATCCTCGGACTTTCATTTATGAACGGCGCTGCCACTTATTTGGGTCAGCCTCTCCTCCTATCAGTCGACTTTCATCCTATAATGGCTTACTAGACAAATGTCGTTCCCGTCTTCAAGGGTGAAAGCAAATTACTGTCACACATCTGTCCTCATCAATTCTACACTGGCTTCCATCCCTGTGTATTCCATGTCCACGCGCAAAATTTCCGTCGGCATTACTCAGGCTTTGGGGAAGTACCAACGATCATTCTGGTGGGGGCATGACACTACTACCAGGCGTCTTCATTTCCTTGCATGGACGAACTTCTCCAAGCCGAAGCGAGAGGGCGGATTGGGGTTCAGAAACCCGTCGTGGGTTAACGACTCCCTAATCGGGAAACTCTTGTGGACCTTCCTTACCAAGCCGGATCTACTTTGGGTGCGTCTTCTCAGAGGCGTCTATCTACAGAATAGATCGATATGTCAGCGAAGAAGCATGTCTCCTGCGTGGGCTAGTATTCTCAGTGCTCGTACATTACTCGAAGGAAAGATTTGTTGGAGGATTAACGGAGGGTGGGTGAACATCAATGACGATCCTTGGGTGCCCAAAATCCCGGCCACAGAGTTCAGATGCGCAACTCCGCTTCTGGCCACCCGACTCTCGTCCGAGAACTTATGGACCTCGACACCAACAGCTGGAACATCCCATTACTCAACTCTCTATTCTCGCCAATGGAGGTAAGGGCAATTGCCTCTATCAATTTCAACAGCGCTGAGGGACAAGATGCACTTATCTGGACCAGCTCCAAGACAGGAGCGTTCTCCTCCAAATCCCTCTATGAGAGCATCGTCGTGAGACTCCTTGCAGTTCATCCACCTCCGTCCACCACCTGTCTTGGAAGCACCTCTGGAAAATGAAGACCATATCCCTGCGCATCCTGGTCTTCATTTGGAGACTCCTGAATGGCGCCCTCCCCCTTCTTTCAGCAATACATCATCGTCTACCACTCACCAACCCGTGTGCCCCTTCTGCCTTCTTCACGAGGAGGATGCTAACCATCTTTTCCTTCACTGTCAAACAACGCGCGCGGTCTGGTTTGCTAGTCCTATCGGACTCCGGGTGGAGAACCATTTTGATATACATGAGCTGCTACACCTTGGTTGCAAGACGTAATGCTCAAGACCTTCCGGCTTGGTGCTTCCCTTCTCTGGACAATATGGAAAGCTAGAGCTGATTGTATCTTCCGCCATATTGCCCCTTCCATCCCCCGCATCATCCTTCTAGCCAATATCATTTATGACAAATATGACAAGGGTCATCGAGCAACCATGGAGCCAATACTGGATCCTCCGATAACCCGACCATCCCTACAGTTGGAGCCCGCCGGTGGAGAGGTCCATCAAAATCAATGTTGATGGGGCCACTGAATCGTCGGCGATTGCAGCATCCGCAGTTGCGAGAGATTCGTCTGGCAGCTTCCTTGGTGCTGAATCTTGTTACATTTCGCCAATCCCATTCGCTGACTGCAGTCTTCTGGCCGAGATCTATGCCATTAAGTTAGGCTATCAATTGTCTTTGCTCTTCCCTAACACAGAGGTGATTATCGAAGGTGACAGCATCACGGCACAAAGGATTGTTCAAGGCGAGCCAAACCTCATCCCTTGGAGAATGCTCGACCTCGTCCAGTCTATCAGAAGGATATCCAACTTCTGTGCACCAAATTATGTCCGTTCGAAGATCAGAAAATCAAGTAGCACCAGTCTTGCAAGATATGCTCTACATTGCAAACTTTCTACTTCTTTTCTTACCCCCCCCCCCCCCCCCCCCCCCCCCCCCCCCCCCCGGAGTGTATTCTCCAGCAGCTTGCTGTACATCCCACAATTCCCTTTTCCTATTCCTGTTGATTAAATTGGATATTCAATAAAGGCTACTTTTTTCAAAAAAAAACTACATAACATTATCTAATCAAACACATATCCAAAATTTAAAAAAATAATCATAACAAATCATATTCAAATATATTCAAATTATATTTAAAAATATTCTATTCTAAATTAAAGTCTTATATACTTTATTAATACTATTATTGATTTTTTTTATACGTGCAACGTACGTGAACTTGACTAGTATCTTTACAAAAGCCGTCTAAGTCGTATGAATATCATCAAGCATTTGAATAAATTTAAAACATAATAATAAAAACTAAATAACTACCTAATACTCCACTAATTATTTTAAAAAATATTTAACTAGCTAATATGATATATTTACAACTAAATAGTCTAATTCAAATGGTTAAGATATGAGGTATTTTTCTTGGTTAATTGAGTTCAAATCCTTGGTTTTATAATTTTTTATAATAAACTTATATTTAATTTATTTAATCATTTTTTTTTCACGTGCATTTGTACGTGCACATTACTAGTAGAAGATAAGAAAGGTAGTTAATTTTAAAATTCTATTTTTTTTTTAAATGGTTGATGATATACACGACTTATACGGCTCAAGATTGAGCCGTTTTGAAAGCCCAGATGAGGAACGGACGTGGATTCATTTTACCGTCTCGATAGTCGATAAAGAAACTAATTAGATTGAAAAAAAAGTTAGTTCAACAAAAACATTAGGCTGTTGAAGAAAAATTGGTCGAATGGCTGGTAAGAAATTTTTTAAATGTCAACAAACCCACCATTAATATAGAAATGACTTGTTAACCGAAATGTGATGAATACCATGTTAATTAGACAAACTAATCAAACTCATTTTTGTTGCAGAGGGTTGTCTGGTAGTCTACATCTTAACAAACATGTCTACTTCACCGAGTGAGAAATGTGGTACTGTTAACTTTATTGGACACATTATATATTTTTTATTTGGTTTTGTCCCTCTATTTCACCGAACTCTACTGACTCTTGTGGTCCATGAGGAGAGGTATAACCTTATTGGCTAGGTGAACGTTTTCGGAATCAAACAACAAGGAGAGGTATAACCTTCTTGGCTAGGCGGACAATCTCGAAATCGAACCACGAGGGAGATGTGAATGTGTGTATAAAAATTGTCGAAAAAAAAAAAACCCTCAACTCACAACTAAGAATCTAATTTTGAAATTTTGCATTAGTTATTATTATTGTCTTAAAATTAGGGTAGGAGGGTAGGGATCGGAATAATGGACGACAATATAGTTCTCTTCTTAATGTAGTTTGGTTGTTGGTTCGGTTCAGTTTCGTCGTTGGTTTCTAGAATTTAGGGGTTCCTAAGGAAAATGCCACCCTCCATTGACTGAAAAATGTCATACTCCGATCAATTGGAGGCTGACACGTGTTGTCAATTCACGCGTCGGTTCCAGCTCGGTCTGTGTAGAAGCGTTGATGAAACCACCTCTTCTGTCCTTCTTGCAAGGCCAATTTTTTTTTTTTGACTTTTTGCCAAAATGTTCGACTTAAAATCTAAATTGACCCGGCCACGAATAGTTCCGCCGCGTGGGGGTGAAGTTCAACTATGATGCACCGCGTCTTGACCTGGCACATGGTCAGGACTTCGCGTCCTCCAAAGGAGAATCAAAATTCCATGGAAAAATTTCTCAGTTGAACCTAGAAAAGTAGAAGGGGACGAGAAGTAGTTGTTTGTATGTAAAATAAAAAGGAGACAATAAGCATTTAGCGCTCTTTTGGTTTGCAGAATTGAACAACGTAATATAATTGATATTACGTTGTCAATCTAATTCGAATGTTTGGTTGGACAAAAAAAATTAGATGTAATGTAATCGCGATTACAAGTTTGATTACATTACATCAGTTTCTTCTAAACTCAATTACATCATAAAACCTATGTAATCGCAATTACACTACAACTTAAACGGAAGGTTGGTATGCTACAATTTGGTCTTTTTGTTCGTTTTTTGGTCATTTTTTGTTGTTTTTGTTTGTTTTTTTGTCATTTTTGGTAGTTTTTGTTCGTTTTTGGTCGTTTTTTGTCGTTTTTTATTTTTTTTGGTCGTTTTTTGGTCGTTTTTGTTCTTTTTTTGTCGTTTTTGTTCGTTTTTTTTGGCATTTTTTGTCGTTTTTGTTCGTTTTTTGTCATTTTTTGTTTTTGTTTGTTGTTGTTCGTTCTTTGTCATTTTTTTTCGTTTTTTATTGTTTTTTGTTTCTTTGTCGTTTTTGTCATTTTTTTGTTCTTTTTTTGTCATTTTTGTTCATTTTTTGTTGTTTTTATTTTTTTTTTGTCATTTTTGTTTGTTTTTAGCCTTTTTTTTTTTAGTTTTTGGTTTTTTTTTTGTCGTTTTTGTTTATTTTTGTCATTTTTGTTTATTTTTTGTCGTTTTTGCTTGTTTTGGGCCTTTTTTTTGTCGTTTTTGCACATTCTTGGCCATTTTTTGTCGCTTTTGCACTTTTTAAATTTTTTTTGTCGATTTTGTTTGTTTTTTGTCATTTTTGTTTGTTTTTGTTTATTTTTTGTCGTTTTTTGCTCGTTTTAGGCCTTTTTTCGATTTCTGGTCGTTTTTTGCACATTCTTGGCCATTTTTTGTCGCTTTTGCACTTTTAAATCTTTTTTGTCGATTTTGTACATATTTTGTCGTTTTTGCACTTTTTTATTGGTTTTGCTTTATTTGCACGTCTTTTGCCTTTTGTACGCTTTTTTTTTTTATCGTTTTTGTCAATTTTTTACCTTTTTTATCGTTTTTTTTGCCGATTTTGCACATTTTTTTTGCCATTTCTGCATGTTATTTATCGATTTTTGTCGATCTTGTACGTTTTTGACCTTTTTCATGTTTTTATTGTCCTCTATCGTTTTCGTCGATTTTGCACGTTTTTTGTCGCTTTTTTTTAACATTTTTTGCTTTTTTTGGGGGTCTTTTTTTCACTTTTTTTTTGTCGTTTATGCTCGTTTTTTCCTTTTTGTTTGTTGCTTTTGTCGTTTTTCATCTTTTGTTTCCTTTCATTTATTGTTGTTTTTTGTCCATTTTTTTGTTTTTAGTCATTTTTTTATCATTATTGGTCACTTTTTATGGTTTTCACATTTTTGATTTTTTTTTGTCGTTTTTCTTTTTTATCGCTTTTTCATTTTTTGTTTTTTTCTTTCTGTTTTGTTCGTTTGTCATTTTTTGTATTTTTTATTTTTTGTCATTTTTTTCGTTTTTGGTCTTTTTTTAGCAGAAAACAAACCATTTTTTTCCTTATTTATTATTTATTTTTAGTTTTTTTTTTAATTTTTTAAAAATTTTAGTGATCCACTTTTTTAATTTTATGTTGTATTTAAAAAATATTAAATTAGAAACTTAATTACATTACATGGTAAACCAAACATATGAATGTAATTGACATTACATTACATGGTTTGATTACATGCTTCATCCAAACATAGTAATGTAATTGTAATTCCGTTACATTACAAACTCAATTACATTACAAATCCAATTCCATTACGATTACATTACAATGAACCAAACGCAACCTTAATTTAAAACCACGGGACTGGAATTAAGGCCTGGTTTGGTTCGCGGAATGGAAGGAAAAGAAAATCAATTTCTTGTCATTTTCTTTCCTTTGGAAAATTTTATTTTCTATTGATTTTCCTTTCCGATGTTTGGAAATGCCAAAGAATGTGGAAAGGAAAGTGATTACTTCAATATGGGAAAGCGATTCCTTGCTTGGATTGATGGAATCACTTCCCCTCCTAATTTTTCTTCAATTGGGAATCACTTTCATAGGAAAGTAATCACATTCCTTTCCGAACCCGAAGATTCTGCGAACCAAACGAGGCCCAAGTGTTTCAGTAGTCCGAGTTACTCTCTGAAGAATTTTTAACATTTTTGGAGAACATGTTGATAATATTTATCTTGTAGATACTCGTATAATATCACATATTCATAGATCTACGTCTGTCTTTATACAGTTAGATACAGTTTAGATACAAAATTATTTATCTTTATACAGTTAAATACAAAATTATTTATCTTTGAAACATGGATTAAGATGGTGGATCTTTTCTCTCTTTACCGCCATGGAGGAACTAGCGTGAGTAAAACAATACTTATCACAATATTGATGAACAACATAGCCAAAGCTCACGGGAGTGTATCTGTATTTGGAAAAAAGATTTTATATTTACTAAATAGATTATTACTTGTGAATTTGTCATAGAATATTAAGTATGTAATAGAATACTTCTCTCTATATAGTAACATATCGAGAACATAGGAAGGTGTCTTGCCCCCTGGTGCTCGTCTTCTTTTTTCTTTGTTTTCCTTCTTAAAAATATTTGCTTGGTTAGAACTAAATCAAATACAATAAACGTGGCACTACAAAAATAATACAAACTATATTTATTAGTTTAGATTTTTTTTAAATATTTTTTTCCGTCTCAATTAGTTTTTTTAGTTTCTATATAGTTTGCTGATGTGGTAGTATAGATCTGTTTTGCGGTATTGGGACAGTTTTTTTTAGTTTATTTTATTTGGAAAATGCATTAAAGTAACTAATATATTTACTCAAAGGATTTTATTGGGCAAACGAGATCTATTATTTGATTATCTTTCTGAAAAATAATATCATATATTTCTGAAAAATAATTATATGACAAGTATTATATGGTTATGTTAACAAATGCCATAAAGACACATATTAAATTATTAATAAATGTATATTTTATATAGATACTTTACATGTATATTTTATATTTATTAATGTGTATTTTAAGTAAAAAGTATATCGGAAAAAAAAAATGTTTGTATAAATACTAATGTAAAATAGGGGTGAGCATTATTCGGGTTTGGACCGAAAATCGAACCGAACCGAATCGTCGGTTCGGTTTCGATTTTGAAAATACTAAATATTCTTATTCGGTTTCGGATTTCGGTTTTCGAAAATATTCTTATCGATTTTGGATTTCGTTTTCGTTCCAAGTATGTAAGAGAGAACAATTTTCTGGGCTATGCAGTCTAAAAGCAACGGGTCCGTGACATTCAAAACTATTTTGCTATACCGCGGGAAGGTGCAGTCGCATGTCGAGCGTGTAATGAAGGATGGGAGTACCACTGATTTCTGGTATGATCCATGGATTGAACGGAGAAACTTAGTGGACTTGGGCGGTATCGCAGCGCTGACAAGAGCTCGGGTTGGGGTGCCTGTTAGCTGTATCATAACGGACGAGGCATGGCGACCGGAGAAGCATGGCATTGCACGCCAATCCAGCGCAGCCATCAGAAGAACGAAACTGGACGAATGTGTGTTATGCAACCAAGAGTACGAAAGCATACGGCACTTGTTCTTGCAGTGTCCAGTGTCGTGGAAACTTTGGTTGCAGCAGAGCCAAAAAATGAAGATTACTCGCGGAAATGGAAGGAATATCTTTAGATGTGATTGAGTCTATCCAGCAAGAGCGCAGAAATGGAAGACAATGGTTTAAGGAGGCAAGAATCAAATTAATATCGACTGTTTGGCATATATGGAAAAAGCGTAACAAACGCATATTCAAAAATATGAGTACGTCAGAGATAGAAATTCTTCACGACATAGATAATGATGTCAAATTGGTACTTGGGAGTTAGAGTTGTATTTTGTATATTTTTCTAAATAGTAATGGAATTACCTTCTTCCAAAATATATATATATATATATATATATATATATATATATATATATATATATATATATATATATATATATATATTAACAAAAAAAAGACAAATAAGCTGAAAAATCAAATAAATCAAAAATCAAACCGATTTCATTCGGTTCGGTTTGATTTAGTTATGGACCAATTTGGTTTGATTTCGGTTTTGCATATTCAATTTTCGGTCCAATTCGATTTTCGATTATTCGGTTCGGTTTGAACCGAATTATCCAAATGCTCGTTTTAATATAAAATATATATATTTATTAATATATATTAATATATTTTCGCACATGTTAACATAACTCAGTAATATAATATCTGGTGCCAATCAATCAGTTGGATCTTAGTTTTTACACGGTACGTGGCAGGCCGGTAGGACGAAATGTGGGCCTGCAACAGTGCGGGACGGTCCGGGAGAAGTTTCCTCCGCGGGGCCCATAAGTCACCGTCACTCCTCCACCTGTCGAGCCCGATACCAACAGCCAGCCAGCCAGCCCATCCACCACACGCCTCGGTTCACAATTCCGATGCCGGGCCCACACGCCCCAACACCAAACAAGGATCGATCCCAGTGGCCACAAACACTGCAAAAAAATCAGGACCGCCCAATTCAAAAACTCCAACGGCTGATCTCTCCTCATAATATTCGAAACCCTAAATTTAGGGCATCCAAGAATCCCGCGTTTTAGGCTAAGTAAATAAGAGCCTTTCCTTCTTAGGATCCCACCGCCACCAGCTGATGCCCCCCTTCCTTCTCCCATCTATAAATAGAAATTTCCCCTTCCTTTTTCCGAACTCGTCTCCAAACCCCCAAAGAAATTTGCATGTCTCAAAGGCCCAGCGTCCCACATTCCTCCTCCATAGCCTTCTCCCTCCACTCCCATCTCCTGGTCTCCAGCGAGATGAACTCCATCCCCAACTGGTAATAATAATCAACAAAAAAAGTAATTTTTTTTTTCTTTTTTTTGGGTTGGTTCTTCTTCTTCGTCGTCTCCATCATCCATGGGTTTGAAAGGTTTCGTCGAGGGCGGCATCGCGTCCGTCATCGCCGGATGCTCCACGCACCCCCTCGACCTCATCAAGGTCCGGATGCAGCTCCAGGGAGAGTCGGCGGCGGCGGTCGCCCCGCCGATCGCCAGCCTCCGCCCCGCCCTCGCCTTCCCCCACGCCGCCGCCGCCGGATCCTTCGCCCCCCCGAACCCGGTCCGGCTCCGCGCTCCCCCCCGCCCCGGCCCGATCGCGGTCGGCGCGCAGATCCTCCGCTCCGAGGGCCCCGCCGCGCTGTTCTCCGGCGTCTCCGCCACCGTGCTCCGCCAGACGCTCTACTCGACCACCCGCATGGGGCTGTACGACGTGTTCAAGACCCGCTGGTCGGACGAGAGCGGCCGCTTCCCGCTCCCCCGCAAGATCGCCGCCGGCCTCCTCGCCGGCGGCATCGGCGCCGCCGTCGGCAACCCCGCCGACGTCGCCATGGTCCGGATGCAGGCCGACGGCCGCCTCCCCGCCGCGGAGCGCCGCAACTACCGGTCCGCCGCCGACGCGATCTCGCGCATGGTGCGGGCCGAGGGGGTCGGGTCCCTCTGGCGCGGGAGCTCGCTGACGGTGAACCGCGCGATGATCGTCACCGCGAGCCAGCTGTCGACGTACGACCAGGTGAAGGAGAGCATACTGCGGAGGGGGGCGATGGGGGACGGGCTGGGGACGCACGTGGCTGCCAGCCTGGCGGCGGGGCTGGTGGCGGCGGCGGCGTCGAACCCGGTGGACGTGGTGAAGACGAGGGTGATGAACATGAGGGTGGAGAGGGGGATGCCGCCGCCGTACGCGGGGGCGCTCGACTGCGCGATGAAGACGGTGAGGGCGGAGGGGCCGATGGCCCTGTACAAGGGGTTCGTCCCGACCGTGTCGAGGCAGGGGCCGTTCACCGTGGTGCTGTTCGTGACGCTCGAGCAGGTGCGGAAGCTGCTCAAGGACTTCTGAGCGCGCCGGAGCTGGAGCTTGGTGACCGCCGGTGGCGGTGGCCGGAGCGCCGCTGGTAGGTGGCTTTGTTTTGATGATGGCGAAAATTGTTGGAGTATTTTACTCTATTAGCCCTATACTATTTTATAAAGATGCGAGGAATCTTAGTTAAAATTGTATTTTGAGATTATTCACGTTTCGTGCACACGAATTGTTGGAGTATTTTACTCGGTTAGCCTATATTATTTTATACGATGCGAGGAACCTTTAATTGGAATTGTATTTTGAGATTAATCACGTTTTGTGCACACGCTTTTCTCATGAATTACTATTCGTATATTACTTGTACTACATTTATATTGTATAGAAATTCATCATCTTCTCTCTCCTAAGCTCAAGTTTGTTTCCTGAAATCAGGACTTTAGAAAAAAATAATAATATTATTTATACCTTCAAATTATTCTTCCTTATGTGACAGCTTTATATTGATGTGGTAGTTCACATTGCAAAATTTAAATTTAAAATTAATATTAATGTTAAAATTTAAATTAATATTAACATTAACATTAAAACTAATATTAACATTAACCTTCTAATCAAACAACATTTGGGACTATAATCCCAATGTTTTCCTTATTGACTTCGTGTAGAATACCAAGGGGAAAAAAAATCCTACCTTAATTGTAGTGCCCTGTCCTGCAAAGTCAATCGGAGAAATCGAAACGCCAACGGCGTTGGAACTTAGCCTTGCAACGGCTGCTCGAAGGCTCGCTCGTCCGAGGCGACTCCTCGCACAGGTGGGGTAGTTTCGGTGAACTTGTCTCATCTTAGCCTTCACTTAATAATGCGCATGTTTTCAATTTGCACTGGAAGGCTAATCTAAAAGCTACGCACCAACATAACTAAGGGAATAATCCCGTCGGGTCGGAATGTCTTAGAACATGGAAAATGGTCCCACGGTCAACATAGAAGTCGGCTCAGCGTGCTTTCAAATGACACTCGATCCTTCGATCCCGTGGCTTGGGAGAAGGATGTTGTCTTAAGTTGCTAAGTTGTCCCGACACTAGAATATAGCCTAAGCCTTAGGCGTCGCCTGCGTGAATGCTTGCTAAAGCATCCACGGTCTCGTCATGTTGTCCCGACCCTCAAATCAGCCTAAGTCCTAGGCGTCGCCCACATGACTGCTTAATAAAGCATGCACGGTCCTATCCCGCAAGGCTTGGCATAGCCTTCGCACGTCCCGCAAGTTAAGTCGTCTCGCACGGCTCGTTGGCTTAAGTCTAGGCACTCGAAAAGTTGGTTGTCCAAGTCGACCTCGTGCCTAGCACGTTCCCTCGACGCGGAGCTCGGCGTAGCCCTCGCTCGTCGAGTCGTCGCCTGAATAAGTTAGACAAGTGTTGTGCTGGGCTATCAAAGCCATTTCTAGTACTGTCCCGCTCTATCTGCGGTTGTCAAGTTGCGTAGTCCCTTGAGAACAAGACTCGTCGTATAAGTCTATGATTTGAGCGTTAGCGTCGCTTATAGAACCAGGCCTGTCTAAGGCATGAGTTACGGTCAGTTTAGTGAAAAGCTTGCCACGAACAAAGTTAGTCCACGCGACTGGTTTTCGCCGAGATCAATCCCGCTACTTGGGAGTCTCGTCATGTCTTGATATGTCCCGCACACGAGATCGGTCCCCTGGCTTGGGAGTCTCGCTAAGTCTTGATATGTCCCGCACACGAGATCGGTCCCGCGGCTTGGGAGTCTCGTTAAGTCTTGATAGAAAGAAGGAATGCATGGTCATGTTAAGGAAGAAACTGGATAGACTGGATAGATCGAGTATGCATGGTCATTGGGCAACTTGTCGACAAGGTGTAGTCTTCTCGAATGATTACCGGGGCGCCGGAATCATTCGGCCCGGGGGAAGCGAGTTGTGGCTCAAAGTAAGATGCTGGATAACCGCATGGGAGACTTCGGCGCCTCCGGGCTAGCTACCCGTGTAGGGACGTGACCGATATCCCACGAGCCAGTCCAAGATAGCTTGAAATTGCTAGTGACCACTCATGTAGATGTGTCGGCAATAGCGGCACACCGCGTGTATGCCTTTGGATTGAGTCTAGAGCTTGAATGCAGGTCTAGTCGGTAACACAAGGTCTGGGCCTAAGACTGGGCTGCAGCATAGGCACAATGCTTGGCACGATAGATAGGCGTCGGGATGTCCATGAGATCGATGCTAGGTTTGGCAAGTCTTGTCTAAGTTGGTTCATGAGTCGAATAGAAGGGCCACAAGGCGGCAGCATGATAAGTCTTGATATGTTGCGAGGCGCGACTTCAATCTCGAAGCACGGTCAAGTTTAAGCAAAGTCTAGAGGCACGACCTGCACGAGTCGTCCCATGGCCGTCCTTGGCATTTGAATCGTTTGCACGAGAATTGGTCTAGAGGCGCTTGAGTTTAAACAAGGGTCTTGGCACGGCCGAGTTCGCGTAAGTTGCTCCTCGGCATAGCATTGTCTTGAATTTGTCTAAGTTGCGAATAGAATGTGGCACAACCCTGCCGTCCCGAGTTGAAGTTTGGTCAAGTACCTAGGCGATGAGGCACTGCCTCGATCGAAATACACGTTGGTATTGTAGCACGACCATGTCGTTGCACGTCGAGTTGGTTGGATGTCAAGTCTTAAAACTGATCCTAAGGCAAGACTAGAAAGACAATCAAAAGGGTTTAAGCTGCACAAAGTAAATGAAACGTGTCGGTTATGTATGGGTGGGCGAGAAGCTCACTCCACCAGTACAGTGGTACTGACACCCACACTGTTTCATGTGCAGGCACAGGTAGAAGCTCGTGGCGCGGAGCTCGCTTGGATGCGTCGAGGCACGGAGTTCCTTGGCGAGTCGAAACGTGCGGCCGTGTTGATTGAAGACTTATACAGGACATAATGTATGGACATCGTCTTCCGAAGCTTCCGCTGGATTCAAGTATTGTATCGAGAGATTAGAGAGAGCAGAGTGACTTGTAAAATGAGAGAAAAGTGAGCACGAGAGACTTGTAATTTGGCCTTGCGCCCACAAATGTAATCTTGTATTCAATATCAATAAAAAGAGTTTCTTTTGAATGACTTGTGTTCATTGGTTCTCGTTCTTAAATTTCCGCTGCATATTCAATGTATCTGCTTGGGACTATCTGTGCGACGACCCCGTCGCCGCCGTTGTAATCGGCCGTTATGGAACTGCCTTGCACGAGCGCAATCTAGGCTCGAGCGGCATCACGCCTTAGCGAGGACGATCGCTCCTACGGGAGCGGGGCGTGACATAACGGAACTGCCTTGCACGAGCGCAATCTAGGCTCGAGCGGCATCACGCCTTAGCGAGGACGATCGCTCCTACGGGAGCGGGGCGTGACACGATGGTATCAGAGCACGGCTTTACGTCCTTGGACTTCAAGTTGAATTTCTTAGTTTTGAAAGCTCGTCGTTGGAAAAGAAGTGTGCGCTCTCTCTCGATTGTCCCTCGGCATGTCCATACAATAAGTCTAAATATTTTCAAAAGCTCGTACAAGCGTTCGACCAAACGCATCGATAGGCAACGGCCTTTGTGCCGAACGATGTTAAACATGACTCGATAGAAAACACATGCTAAGTTAACATGTCGCGTACGTGCCTAACTAGTCATGCGTTGACCCTAGCAAGTGAACGTGCAAACTCGAATATAGTCCGCACGGGATAGCCATGCGTACGGCCTTTTGGCTATGTTGCGTCGCGTATCGCGCACCTCGACTTTTGGTGCTAACGAGTCGCGAGGGATATCAAGTACCGCTCGGTCCGGAACGAAGAAACACTTAGAGTGTCTATCGATAGGAACACTATCGAGTTAACACTTAGGCGTACACGGAGGATTGACTTGGATTTCGAGAAAATAGTGCGAACAACTTAGTACGTCGATGCGACGTGAGCGATTACGCTAGGGATTCGTCGAACGAATCCGAAGGATGTATTAGCAAATGACGCGAACGTGTTTGTAGGCTAGATCGGATGGCTCGAATCTGTGTGGTGTATGGATTTTCTTGGAAATCATTCGAGCAAGATTGAGGATTACGAGTAACGGCGAGTATGTCGGCGAGGCGATGCGATCGCGCAAAGCCTTAGAACGCGTCATGTTTAGTTGGTCGTGACTTCGAATGTCCCAAACGAGCATCTCGTTCGTACAACTTGTGAATGAGGCAACGCGAGTTTGAAAATGATATCGAAATGATTCGAAACGATGAATAAAAATGAATGGTCTTGATCGAGGAAACTTAGAGGATCGCGCGTACGATATCGGATTGATGCAAATGAAATGTGACTTGAGTTTCGAACAACGATCTTGAAACGAGCTTGAGGAAGAGCGACTGAACTTGATCTTGAATATCGAGGAAATTATGGGATATCCAGTCCGAACAATAACATCGGTCGCACGACTCGAAATTGGTTGCAAAGGAAGATCGTCAGGTTACGCATATCGTCGACGGTATTGAGGCGTATCAAAGATCGATATGCGATAACTCGGGGGTACTCTGACTCAGCAAAAGGCGATCGTGCAAATGTTACTGTTTCGATGGATGCTATACTCGGGATATCGAAACGTGTCGAAGAAAGGATAAAACTTGGCTCGAGGATTTTCTGGTTGAATGAATGACGGTCGGACTATCAAATTGAGATCTTGACTTGGAGGAAAATGAAACGTTTGGATTTGCTTCGTCGATAACCACAACTTCGACATTCTTGTCTTATGCGAGCGCAACTCCAGCCTCGCACATGCGTCGCGCCGATTTGAGACGATCACTCCGCGTGAGCGCTGGTATGGTGATTTATACAGCGGGGGTGATTGACCTAGCTTGGCGTGACACTTTGTGTGCTTCGATTTGTGGTTTGACGCGAAGGTGACTCGAGAATGAATTTGTGTGTTTGATGAATCGAATTTGAGGATTGCGTAGGTCCAATCCGCATATCGAGAATAAACGAGTCTAGACTCAAACAAGAGTTACGCCCCGATGAGAATGATTATTCCGCGAGAGCGTTGCGTGGTGATTCACGAACCACCGTGGATAATCGGACTCGCGTGAGATTGGGGCACAACGTATTGTCGAGCTCGATGACCTCGTGATCGAATGCACGAATTGGTTAGAGTTGGTGATTTGGATAAAATCGTATATGTGCAACGCATGCATTGATGCGAATAGGTGATCGTGCTCGATGTTTAGAAATCTGAGTGACGCGAGCTTGGGTAGAAATTTTCGTACTATCGACTTTGGTTTGACCCTAGGATCGGGGTCAGTGTTGGCATTATTGTTGGGGAACTATGATTCCAATCCTGACATTGACTTAGCCTCGCAAAGATTGGCCTAGCGGTTAGGCGAAACGCCCTGTTTCATGAGTTATCAATCAAAGAATTGATCTTGAGGATTAGTCTGAATGGATAGCATGAATCACGAACGTAGGAAACCCTGCTCACGAGACTCGGCTGACATGCATATATTTCAGGGACGCCTGGGTATGTGCACGATGCGACTCGAGTGAGAATGACAAATTCTTTATCATGCGGCTTGGCTGAATGCATGTATCTTGGGGACGCCTGGAATGCGTGTACGATCCAGCCAAGTGATACGTTGAATTGAAATGAGACTTGGGGAATGGAAGAGTGTCGAGAACTTGGAATCGTGTTTAAGGAAAACTTGATAATAGTACGAGCGTGGCTCGGAATCGAAGGAACGCGTAGGCGAAATGTGTACGAATAAGTCTTGGCCATAGAAATGGTAGGATGGCTTGCCTTCAGGAAAGTCTCGAGGACGAGACTTGTTCTGAGTGGTGTATGTTGTAGTGCCCCGTCCCGCAAAGTCAATCGGAGAAATCGAAACGCCAACGGCGTTGGAACTTAGCCTTGCAACGGCTGCTCGAAGGCTCGCTCGTCCGAGGCGACTCCTCGCACAGGTGGGGTAGTTTCGGTGAACTTGCCTCATCTTAGCCTTCACTTAATAATGCGCATGTTTTCAACTTGCACTGGAAGGTTAATCTAAAAGCTACGCACCAACATAACTAAGGGAATAATCCCGTCGGGTCGGAATGTCTTAGAACATGGAAAATGGTCCCACGGTCAACATAGAAGTCGGCTCAGCGTGCTTTCAAATGACACTCGATCCTTCGATCCCGTGGCTTGGGAGAAGGATGTTGGCTTAAGTTGCTAAGTTGTCCCGACACTAGAATATAGCCTAAGCCTTAGGCGTCGCCTGCGTGAATGCTTGCTAAAGCATCCACGGTCCCGTCATGTTGCCCCGACCCTCAAATCAGCCTAAGTCCTAGGCGTCGCCCACATGACTGCTTAATAAAGCATGCACGGTCCTATCCCGCAAGGCTTGGCATAGCCTTCGCACGTCCCGCAAGTTAAGTCGTCTCGCACGGCTCGTTGGCTTAAGTCTAGGCACCCGAAAAGTTGGTTGTCCAAGTCGACCCCGTGCCTAGCACGTTCCCTCGACGCGGAGCTCGGCGTAGCCCTCGCTCGTCGAGTCGTCGCCTGAATAAGTTAGACAAGTGTTGTGCTGGGCTATCAAAGCCATTTCTAGTACTGTCCCGCTCTATCTGCGGTTGTCAAGTTGCGTAGTCCCTTGAGAACAAGGCTCGTCGTATAAGTCTATGACTTGAGCGTTAGCGTCGCCTATAGAACCAGGCCTGTCTAAGGCATGAGTTACGGTCGGTTTAGTGAAAAGCTTGCCACGAACAAAGTTAGTCCACGCGACTGGTTGTCGCCGAGATCAATCCCGCTACTTGGGAGTCTCGTCATGTCTTGATATGTCCCGCACACGAGATCGGTCCCCTGGCTTGGGAGTCTCGCTAAGTCTTGATATGTCCCGCACACGAGATCGGTCCCGCGGCTTGGGAGTCTCGTTAAGTCTTGATAGAAAGAAGGAATGCATGGTCATGTTAAGGAAGAAACTGGATAGACTGGATAGATCGAGTATGCATGGTCATTGGGCAACTTGTCGACAAGGTGTAGTCTTCTCGAATGATTACCGGGGCGCCGGAATCATTCGGCCCGGGGGAAGCGAGTTGTGGCTCAAAGTAGGATGCTGGATAACCGCATGGGAGACTTCGGCGCCTCCGGGCTAGCTACCCGTGTAGGGACGTGACCGATATCCCACGAGCCAGTCCAAGATAGCTTGAAATTGCTAGTGACCACTCATGTAGATGTGTCGGCAATAGCGGCACACCGCGTGTATGCCTTTGGATTGAGTCTAGAGCTTGAATGCAGGTCTAGTCGGTAACACAAGGTCTGGGCCTAAGACTGGGCTGCAGCATAGGCACAATAGATAGGCGTCGGGATGTCCATGAGATCGATGCTAGGTTTGGCAAGTCTTGTCTAAGTTGGTTCATGAGTCGAATAGAAGGGCCGCAAGGCGGCAGCATGATAAGTCTTGATATGTTGCGAGGCGCGACTTCAATCTCGAAGCACGGTCAAGTTTAAGCAAAGTCTAGAGGCACGACCTGCACGAGTCGTCCCATGGCCGTCCTTGGCATTTGAATCGTTTGCACGAGAATTGGTCTAGAGGCGCTTGAGTTTAAACAAGGGTCTTGGCACGGCCGAGTTCGCGTAAGTTGCTCCTCGGCATAGCATTGTCTTGAATTTGTCTAAGTTGCGAATAGAATGTGGCACAACCCTGCCGTCCCGAGTTGAAGTTTGGTCAAGTACCTAGGCGATGAGGCACTGCCTCGATCGAAATACACGGTATTGTAGCACGACCATGTCATTGCACGTCGAGTTGGTTGGACGTCAAGTCTTAAAACTGATCCTAAGGCAAGACTAGAAAGACAATCAAAAGGGTTTAAGCTGCACAAAGTAAATGAAACGTGTCGGTTATGTATGGGTGGGCGAGAAGCTCACTCCACCAGTACAGTGGTACTGACACCCACACAGTGTTTCATGTGCAGGCACAGGTAGAAGCTCGTGGCGCGGAGCTCGCTTGGATGCGTCGAGGCACGGAGTTCCTTGGCGAGTCGAAGCGTGCGGCCGTGTTGATTGAAGACTTATACAGGACATAATGTATGGACATCGCCTTCCGAAGCTTCCGCTGGATTCAAGTATTGTATCGAGAGATTAGAGAGAGCAGAGTGACTTGTAAAATGAGAGAAAAGTGAGCACGAGAGACTTGTAATTCGGCCTTGCGCCCACAAATGTAATCTTGTATTCAATATCAATAAAAAGAGTTTCTTTTGAATGACTTGTGTTCATTGGTTCTCGTTCTTAAATTTTCGCTGCATATTCAATGTATCTGCTTGGGACTATCTGTGCGACGACCCCGTCGCCGCCGTTGTAATCGGCCGTTATGGAACTGCCTTGCACGAGCGCAATCTAGGCTCGAGCGGCATCACGCCTTAGCGAGGACGATCGCTCCTACGGGAGCGGAGCGTGACATAACGGAACTGTCTTGCACGAGCGCAATCTAGGCTCGAGCGGCATCACGCCTTAGCGAGGACGATCGCTCCTACGGGAGCGGGGCGTGACATTAATTCCTAGAAAAAGCAATGTTCGCAATATCGGAATCGGTCCTAATCCCTAGAAAAGGCAAGGTTCGCAGTATCGGACTCTTCCTATGAGTATTCAGATCAGAGTATCGGATCTGTTGGCATCGTGATAGAAATAATTATTAATGAATTATTAAAATTTGAGAAGATTTTTTTTTAATATATTTGGGCATAATCTCTAAGTATTTCTTGTGTTTTTATAGTAATTTTGGAATTAAATGAAATAGTAGTTAACCTTGCCGATTGGTTTATTTTTGATACGTAAATTTTTTTTACATAGTTTTACAACTTTACTATATTTTAATGTCCTTGATGATTGCTCTTTTCGCTCAATTTTTTTTTTGTCGAATAACTGAATTTTTTCCCTTATCGGTCAGTATCGATTGGTATCTGATCGGGACATGCCAAAGCCAAACCGATAATGCAACTATGAGAAAAGGTTTCCTTCTATTCAAATAGGCCCTAGTGGATTGCAACTCTTTATTTTTGTTTTATCTGCACTCATTTTATTTTTTTTAATATATTATAAAATCATTTGCTTATCGCAACTGATTTGAAGATGTCAAGCAAACTGAAGAAAAGTTCTTTTCACTTTATTGAGATAATGTTTGCCTTGAGGCTAGTTTTAAGCGAAAGAAGAATGTGAAACATTGAATTTGCAAGTTTTTGTTGATAGCAAGAATGCAAGAATTTCAATATTTTAATTGTACATACATAACTTGGGGAAGCCTGGCCAATCCCATGTGCTCTATTGGTCAATTTCTACCATGTCTGAAAGGTTCGCAGCATCGGTATCGGACCTTTCCTATGAATATTGGGATCGACAATATCTGCGGTTTCAAAGATTTCGGTTCGGAGTATCGAATTCTTTGGTATCAGAAAGAAATTCATTATTAAAAAAGTAGTAAAATTTTAGAAATTTTTTATACATATAAGTATAATTTTAAGTATTTTATATGTTGTTTATTAGTAGTTTTCAAATGGAATAAAATAATAGTCATCCTTACCGATTGATTTAGGTACAGTATATTGAGTATTTTTTTTACAACCTTATTATGCTTTTACAATTTTTTTTTTTTTTTTTGTTTTTTTGTCGAATTGACTGAAAAAGAGACATTTAATGTCAGTATCGATGACTATCGGCTTCGGCCGGTATCGGATCATGCCAACTTCAGTAAGCTTGCACCATTACAGGTATGCGATGAGGCTTAATTTGAATTTTTTTGTCAATGGAGAGTCGAAAATTCGAATTTGAATCTGATTTGATTTTGTATTCAAATTTTTGAATATTATTCAAAATTTCGTATATTGGATTCGGACATCCGAATATTTTTCGAATATTACTTTTTCGGACACAAATTCGAATCTAAGGTATTCAAATCCGTTAATATCCGCACATTATCAAATGCGTTGATATTACTAGTTTTTGCTCCAAGTATTCTATGGTATAGTTGTATCATTGTTTGAAGTACTTTCGTGGCTGAGCACTTCTTGCTTAGACTTCTGGCAATTTTTGCAAGCTTGTACCATTGCAGCGTGCCCGGTTTGGCATGCAGAAAATTCCATTTGGTACGAAGAATATTATATATAACCAAATTTCGATATTTTTAGTAATCAAAATTTCTGGAATTAAATATTTTGGAAAATTATATTTTCATGTTTGACGAGTATATAAATATTTTTGGAGAAAAAAAAACTAAAAACTGGAAAATAATGATTAAAAACTGGAAAAGACCAAAAAAAAACTTTCTTAAAAAAATGAAAAAGATGAAGAAACTGAAAAAATACAAAAAAAAAAAAAAAAAAAAAAAATCATTCTTAAAAATTAAAAAAAAAATATTAAAAAAAAGCTGAAGAAGCAAAAAAAAAACACTCTAAAAAGGTTAAAAGTTGGAAAAAAAATCTTGGAAAAAAAAGAGGAAAGATATATCCTAGTTTATAACCTAGTTAAATTTACTAGTCATGCAAACACAATTTTCTTACTTAAAGGAACTAAATTTCGCTTAGGGTAAAATATATCCACAATCCCCTTCATTTTCCTTCTCTCTTGGTCCAGATCGTGTCATTGGAGCACGGTAAGGCCTCGTTTGGTTGGCAGAATCATAAGATTGGATAGGAAAGTCATTATTTTTCTATGTTTAAGGGCCAAAGGAATTGAGGAGGAAAGAAAAATGATCTCCAATGGAAAACAAAATATGAAAAAGAAATGGTCTCATTCATCTAAGCAAGGATTCACTTTCCAGACTTTAAGTGTTTATTTTTCCTTCTGATTTTTTTTGACATTTTCACCAGAAAAAGAAAATTGATATAAAAAATATATATATTATTTTTTAAAGGAAAGAAAACACCGAAAAAATTTGATTCCCTTTCTTTTACTTTCCACAAGGAGGTCTAAGTTTCCAAACGAAATGAAACACCAAGAATTGATTTCCTTTCGGCTAACAAAACGAGGCCCAGTGTTCCAACGATAGCTTTCTTATTTTGAAGTGTTTCTAGAATCACAGACTTAAAATCGAATTGTTTTTTTTTTAAAATCCCATGCACACACACAATTGGGAGACTCGAACCTTGCCGGTCCCTCCGAATGTCCGTTCTAATACCACTAGGCTAGAGAGCTCAGGACTAAAAATCAAATTGTGAAAGCTTGGTTATTATACACCATCTCACACTTTTTTATTTGAGATGCTTACGAAGCTCTGAGATTTCAGAAAATATCAAAATCATGTAATATTTAGGCTATTTCCAATGGAAATTTTTATACTTGAGTTTCTATCTTACTTGGCCAAGTTGGCCTCATTTGGTTTGCGGAATCGGTTGGAAAAGAAAATTGATTATATTCCTATCTTTGGGTATTAATTGATTATATTCCTATCTTTGGGTATCAAAGTAATTGAGAAGGAAAGGAAAGTGATTTCCAATGGAAGAAATTTTAGAAAAAAAAGTGATTTCATCCATCCAAGCAAGGAATTACTTTTTTACATTGAAATATTCACTTTCCTTTTCAAATTCCTTGTCATTTTCAAACATCAGAAAGAAAAATCAATGAAAATTATTTTTCCCAAGAAAAGGAAATGCCAAGGAATTGATTTTCTTTCCCATCCATCCGCGAACCAAATGAGGCCTAAGAGTATCATTAGTAGTTGGAACTCTTCAATGCAATCTGGTGCCCAAAATTTCAAAATAAAAGGTAAATGTATAATGATTTAGATTTGTATGAGAATAGTAGAAAATCATAAAGTGAGATCCGGTCCTAAAGATTGTGCGGTAAAAAATTGGTACGTAATAATAATAATAATAATAATGTAAAATATAGAATATAGAAAGTTTGGCTCCAAATTGGGAATTACAGTTCTACAAAATGAGTTCCTATAATCTAGAATCTATAATTTGAAGGCCCAACCCTTAGAGCATCTCCAACCCTATTGTCTTGTTAAGTGTTGTGAGTCTTAGGTGGCTCCTATGTGGCATGAGCCACAAGACAATGTCTTGTTTATGTGGCAAAATTATATCTCAAAAGACAATGAGATAGAAAAATTCTCTCTAATGCAAAAGTATTGAGGAGACAATAAAAAATATTTTTTCCAACTTCCAAGGCAACTTTTAAGACAACTAGTCATCTTCTTTCTTTTTTTCTAATATTTTTTATTCATAATTGATGACATGGAAGAGAAGACATTGTCAAGTACATTGTCTAGAGCAAGACAATCAACTTCACAATGTTTTCTTTAATTTTTGCCGCATAAGCTTCACAATTGACTTGACAATTGCATTGGAGAAGAACTTTTGAATAAAATTTTGTCATTCCTATGTGGCATTAACTTTTTTCCAAAGTCACAATAGGGTTGGAGATGCTCTTAGCACCTATGGGTGGGATGTGACCAAAATTGTAGAAACTGGAACTATGGATGGAACTTACTATACTACAAAATAAGCTTTGTCGTAAGGCAAAAGCTCAAACACACGGAGACGAAGCTTTCTCGTATATTATCAACCACACAAGTGCATATTACAAGCTATTCCAACCTCTCTTTATATAGGGAGAGAGGTTGGGGGTTATGAATAAACGAAAGGCCAAAGGGTTTTTGTATGTTACAAGGAGATGAAATGAAGGGCCATATGAGTTACAACACTCCCCCTTGGCTCTCCAGAAATTCTGTTTGTAAACATCTCTGAGTTTCTTCGTCTGTCTGTAGCTTGCATCTTCAAGTTTGACCATCTACTTGTGCCTCGTCAAAACCTTGCCAAAGAAAACCCAGTGGGAAAAAAACTTTGGTCGAAGGACAAAAGAGTACACACAGGTCAGTGTGATGGGGGTAAACTAACCATTGCAAAGGTGCCTCGTCAAAACCTTGTCAGGGAAAATCCAGTGGAAAAAACTGCTGATCGAAGGACAAAAGAGTACACGATGGTTTAGAAGTATGCAACTGGATACTCCCCCTGATTATAATAATCCTTAGTGAATAAGGGATTTGAACTGTGTCTCGTTAAAAACCTTGCCAAAGAAAATCCAGTGGGAAAAACTTTGGTCGAAGGGAAAAAGAGTACACAAGCATACATCAGGATGCTTCCCTTTTCACTCGCACTCGACAGGGTGCGGGATATACGCACAACAGGGCGTTTAGAGGCGCTCGTTGGGGCGCTCCCCCTCACATGCACACAACAGGGTGCAGGAAACATGTTTCACTTAGGCTAGCTCTGAAAGTTTCCTAAGTCCAATTGCTCTGACATATTTTTGGAACGAGTGTTTCGGCAGTGACTTGGTGAACAAGTCTGCACGGTTATTCTCCGATCCAATGTGTTGCACTTCAATCTTCTGAAGCGCTTGTTGTTCATGTGTAAAGAACAACTTGGGCGATATGTGCTTGGTAGCATCCCCTTTGATGTAACCATGTTTCGCTTGATCAATAACAGCGGTATTGTCCTCATGGACGACAACAGGTTCATCTGGGTCATATGGAAGATCACATGTACTTTGAATATGGCCAATAACAGCTCGAAGCCATACACACTCTCTAGTCGCCTCATAGAGCGCGAGTAGCTCAGAGTGGTTCGTTGAAGTAGCCACTAAGGTCTGTTTGCGAGACCTCCAAGAAATCGTTGTGTTTCCAATGGTAAAGACATAACCAGATTGGGAACGCCCCTTGTGCGGATCAGATAAGTATCCCGCATCGGCGTAGCCAACAAGGGTCGCGTTGCTTCGAGTGCCAAGATCGTTGGACTCACTCAAAATCGCGTAGGGATAGAACAAGCCCAAGTCCGTAGTACCCTTAAGGTAGCGAAAAATGTCTTTTATGCCATTCCAATGGCGGCGTGTTGGCGCGGTGCTGTGTCGAGCCAGACAATTCACAGCAAATGAGATGTCCGGTCTAGTACATTGGGCCAAGTACAATAAAGCGCCTATTGCACCCAGATAAGTGATAGAACTGGGGATTCCCAGGACCCTTCCTTTGGTGTGCGTATTGATCGATAGAAAGTTAAACAGATCTAATACGTGTTCTAACCCTTCATAGGCGGAAACTAGCGTTCACGAATTATACCTGCGGCAGAAAGAAGACAAGTAATTCCTGGCAATCTCGAGCGAACGACCCCAAGATCTTCTGCACGTATTCCTACCTCGAGTTGGACGTCGTGTGGGCGACGATCTCCCAACCTTTTCTTCTCCTTGGCAAGCACTCTCTTTCTCTCCTTACATGAATCACGAATTTAGAGAAAATTTCAGATTTCTATTCAGTAGTCTGGCGGCCATAGAATAGAGGATATATATAGGCTACGGCAGGGACCATGAGGAGAAATTAGGGTTAGGCCTCCTAACGGATCTGGATATCCCGTGTTCAGCCCGAACACACAATCTAGGCCCATTAACAATAGCTCGGTCCACTAATGAGCTATTGTTGCACTATCTCCCTAATCCCAAATTATGTTTGTGGGCTCCTTTTATTATATGCTCGTTTGGCTTCCCATGCTAAGATATCGTATGTCCGTCGATCAAATTAAGTTACTGACAACTATATTGATTCGACGTCTTTTATCCTTAAATAGTACCGCTCAACTTTATTTGTCATGTCGGATATAATCCACCTGCAGGATTTACATGGAAATCCTTATGAGCTCCTTAAGAGGACATCATCAACCCGATGTATCGGAACATAGATTCCATTTATAATCAACAGCCCATCATACATACAATGTTATTACCCAATTCATAGAGGTTGTTGATCCATAATGAATCTCACTCTTTTATGAGTCAAAGTAATGCACATTGCATATACATGTCCGTTATTATATCCGGATTAAGAGTACAAGCATCCATAATAACAGAGGTGTTTGTTCTCTTATGTAGTCAGTACAAAGAGAACAACCTCAAGTGGTCCTGTTCAATACACACAAAGTGTACTAGTGTAAACCTATAGTCAAGATAGACTAATACCAGATTACACTACAACCTTTCCAATAGATTGTCCAAGTCCATCTAGGTTGTGAACTATTTATATACTCCATAGAAAACTGATAATATGATCTTCTGTGTGACACCACACACCATATTATCTACAATATAGAATATCAGACATTTGTATTAACACTTGCAACAAATACAATATGCAAACATTTGCCCATATGATTCTCATTCAAAATTTAAGGAAATAAGGTTACTACAAAAGTGATGCTTTTAGTATATAACCCTAACAAGAGCACTCAGGACTCAATATCTCTTCGTCGTCCTCTTTTGGTCGGAATGGGTCCTTAGTAATGTCTAGAGAGCGGACGATCATGGGAGTAGCGGACGGCTTAACGTCAAAATGACTAAAGCGTCTCAACACCTTTTTGGTGTAGTTCGCTTGATGGACAAGAATTCCATCTTTACGGTGCTTGATCTGCAGGCCAAGGCAAAACCGTGTCTTCCTACGATCCTTCATCTCGAATTCCCTCTTCAGGATATCAGCAGTTTCTGACAAGTCTTTTTCGGTTCCTATGAGATTCATGTCATCTACATAGACCACGATGATTGCGTATCCTGAAGTGGATTTCTTTATGAACACGCATGGGCAAAGTTCGTTATTAATGTATCCCAAACCGATCAAGTATTCGCTTAGGCGGTTATACCACATTCCCCCGGATTGTTTCAATCCATATAGCGAACGCCTCAGTCTAATCGAGAACGCGTTCCGTGGTCGAGAACTACTTGATTCAGGCATCTTTAGTCCTTCAGGGACTCTCATGTATATCTCTGTGTCCAGATCCCCGTAGAGATAGGCTGTGACCACATCCATGAGCTGCATATTCAGTTTTTCGGAAACTACTAAACTGATTAAGTAGCGGAACGTTATAACGTCCATTACGGGAGAATACGTCTCCTCGTAATCAATTCCAGGGCGTTGTGAGAAGCCTTGTGCCACAAGGCGAGCCTTATATCGCACAATCTCATTTCTCTCATTATGCTTCCTTAGGAAAACCCATTTGTGACCAACTGGTTTAACGTTGGGTGGTGTTGGAGCAACAGGTCCAAACACGTTTCTTTTCGCTAAGGAGTCTAGTTCAGCTTGGATTGCTTGTTTCCATTGTGACCAGTCCGTTCGTCGTTGACACTCGGAAACACTACGAGGTTCTATGTCATCATTGTTCATAATGTCAGTGGCCACTGAGTATATGAACACATCATCGATGACAGTTTCATTTCGCTTCAAAATATCGTCTAAGCTAGTATACTCGACGGATATTTCGAGGTTATCGGTATGATTAGGAATAGGCGTTTCATCTGGAACGCGCTCTTCTAATACATCACCGTGATCCTTAATGATCTCATGTGGCAAAACGCTTTTAACAAGATTTCTCCGCTTCCGGGGCAGAACATCTTTGGAACCAACCGGTCTTCCCTTCTTCTTGGGAATTACGGTGGACTGGACGACCGATGGCAGCGTCCTTTGCTCGGCGGGTTCGACCGGAGCAACATGTTTCATAGGAACATGGCATCTCTCAGGGACGTCTATCCTTGCAGGCACATTTACAGCAGGTATAATTGATCTCGTGACTTTTGCTCGGTCGCTAAATGCGTCTGGCATTTGATTTGCAATATCTTGCAGACCTAGAATCCTCTACACTTCCTTATCACTATGTGCAGAGGGAGGATCATGATGAGCAACAGCGGGCACATGCCACGCTAATTCACGTCGTTCCTCATCAACGTTAGCGTATATTTCTCTTCCTAACGACGGGAAGATTGTCTCATCAAAGTCACAATCCGCGTGTCTCACGGTAAAGAGATCGCCTGTCAAGGGCTCTAAATAGTGAATGATGGACGGGGAGTTATAACCGACATATATTCCCCGTCGCTTCTGAGGTCCAAATTTTGAACGCCTTATCGGCTCAATTGGAACATTGACTAGGCACCCAAACACGCGTAAATGTGAGATGTCAGGCTCACATCCAGTAACCAGCTGGTACACGAAAAGTGGTTGGGTGGCCATGGGCCTCAGACGGACCAAATTTGTAGCGTGCAAAATTGCGTAGCCCCATACAGATAGTGGAAGTTTGGTACGCATAACCAAGGTCCGCGCTATCACTTGCCGTCGCTTTATAAAAGCTTCCGCTAGGCCATTTTGGGTATGAACATACGCAACAGGATGTTCAAGATTTATTTCCAAAGTCATGCAATAGTCATCTGTCAGATCCCTATTTTGGAAATAGGTATATGACTGTATTTCGACTGTATTTCGTATTTTGGAGGATTTTAATTTTGGAGTATTCTTGAAATTTTTATTATTTTCTTGGAGGTAATTTTATCCTCATTATTATTATTGTTATTAATTCATTGATCCCTATATCTACCCTTCCAAAATAAACCCTAACCCTAAATCTACCACTCTCTCTCAGCTCTCACCCCCCCTTTAGCCGCCAGCCCCCTCTCTCCTCCCTTACTCTCATCTCTCTCCCTCGAGCTCTTTCTCTCTCCTCCCCTCTTCTCTCGAGAAGCCCCCCCGAGCTACCCCTCTCTCTCTCACCCGAATCTCACTCTCCTCCCTTCCCTCTCCCTCTCGATCTTCCCCTCTCCTCTCCCGCTCTTCCCAGGCCAGCTCCGGCCACCACTGCCCCCACCAGCACCGCCCATCGCCATCAGTCACCACCACCACTGTCCCTTTCTCCTCCGTCCCCCGAGCGCCGTCGGCGCCCTCGTCTCCACCGCCACCACTTCCGTCTCTCCCTCTCTCACTGTTCCCGGCGCCCGCCACCACCGTGGCCGCCCTCGTCTCGGTCACCGCAGTCGCCCCCTTCGCCATGGCCGCCACCACCACTGCTCTCTTCCTCCTCCGGCAACCTCCCTCTCGGCCGGCGCCATCGCCACGACCAGCACCACCATCGTCGGCGTCTTCATCACCTCCGCCACCACCTCCGTCGACGCCGGCTCCGCCATCTCCCCTGTCCCTTGGCGCAGCCGCTGCCGCTGCCGTCCTTTCTCCATCGCGGGGCCGACCCGACCTGGCCGAGTCCTCCTATGGGGAGCTCCGCCACCCTTCTCTCTCCCCTCCTTGGGCTGTGAGCTCCTCGGGGAGCGAGCCCCTCGATCGGCGCGCCTCGGGCAGCGTGCTGCCTCGAGCAGTGCGCTGCCTTGTGCAGCGTGTCCCCTCGGGCAGCGCACCCTCGGTTGGTGCGCTTTTTCGTTCCCCGTGTTTTTGGGATGCATGCACCTCGGTGTACGTGTCAGTCCTATTTTGTGCACCTTGGTCTACGTGCTGCCTTGGGCAGCGGGACGCCTCGAGCCCCACGCTGTCTCGGGCACCGTGCTACCTCGGGTTGTGTGTAGTCTCGATCCTTGTGTCTCGGCCTTTGTGCCTACCTCGTGACCCGTGCCGCCTCGAAACGTGCATGTACCGATTTGCGTGCCGTATCGATTTGCAAGTCATATTGTTTCTTGTGTTGCCTCGGTTTGCGTGCACGTACCGATTTGCGTGCTCGCTCCGATTTATGTGCCGCATTGGTCTTTGTGCCGTCTCGATTTGCGTGCATGCCTCGATTTGTGTGTCGTATGATTCGTAGGCCATTCAGATATTCGTGATTTTCTCGATCTACGTACACGTCTCGATTTACGTACACGTATTTCCCGTTCATCTCGATATTCATGATTTTTCGATTCTCGTGCGCGTCTCGATATGCGTGCACATCTCGGTTTGCGTGTCCGTATCGGTCCGCGTGCCTCAATTTTCGTGCCCGATTCCTGCGCTGCTTGCGGGACCCGTACGGTATAGCCTCGTGCCATTCTTCGTGATTTTGTCATTATTTTATTATTTAATTCTAATGATTGTTTATTGTGTGTTCTGAGGATCTCGATTGCCGTGCTAGCTGGGATCGCGACTGCCGAAGACTTGCTTACCTAGCTGAGCCCTCTAGGCAAGTATCCCTTGCTCATCGACGGCTCTTGTCCTCTCTCCTAGATTTTATGACATTTAATTAATTTGTACTTGTAAACTGTATAACCATGATTAGTGTAGCCTAGTAGTAGAACTGCCATGATGATAACTTAGGATAGCTTGGTCCGATACCGGGATAGACCGTATCGGACAACTCGGATGGGTCATCCACACCTCCGAGGACACGAGCACGACTCACATGTATGGATTGTCTCCATATGCCCCGTGTCCGACTCGCGGTCGGGTAACGGCTTTGGCTAACTGTTTCTATGACTTTGTTTGTGGCTTGGATATGACTGTGGGTCTTGGTGCGCCCTGCGTGGCGATTCTTGCTGCATGTGTTGGTTTGGCGCCCAGTACGCATTGTAGTGCTGCTGGAGGCCGAGACTTAGTGTTCTCGGCTAGGATTGGTGCCCAGTACGCATCGTAGTGCTACTGGTAGCTGAGACTTAGTGTTCTCAGCCTGCGAGTCCGCAATTCTGCGATTCTGCGGCGGGTTGTGCCGAGTGGTTTTAGCCCCTATTCGTAGGGTGCTCCCATCCAGATTACAAAGGAGACTCTGCCAGATTTTTCCAGAATTCCCAGTTGGGAATTTGGTTCGAAGGATTAGGCAGAATCATTCCTTTGGTTTGCTGGACTGAACTCATGCATGTTCTTCTTGGTATGGCATCCCTGACCCTATTGCCTGCTAGGTAGACTCCCGACTAGATTAGTCGCCTAGCGTCTTGACCTGTCTTGTCTACCGGATTGTGTAAGGAGAGCGGTTCTACTCGGGTGAAGGTCTGCAACCCTGGTCCTTGTTTGGTTTAAGGGTTGTGGATCTGATCCAGAGTGGTTCACGCAATCCTTGCCTTTTTGACGGTATCACTCATTGAACTCTTGACCTGTGACCCTTCTTTTTAGATGGTGTTCTAGTTTAGTTGTTATCCCATTATCTGTCCTGTCCGCCGGATTGTGTAAGGAGAGTGGTTCTACTCGGGTGAAGATCTGCAACCCTGGTCCTTGTTTGGTTTAAGGGTTGTGGATTAATCCAGAGTGGTTCACACAATCCTTGCCATCTTCCGACGGCGTTGATTAGTGTTGACCCATGTGTTGGGATTATGATCTTATTCGAGGATTGACTATGAGGAGATATGATATTGAGATAGTGGTTATGGTAGACTAAGTGGATTCTTAGATAGTGTTACTAGTTCTTTGGTGATGTTCTAATTTGATCAGATATGTCTTGAGGACTCTTGGATTTTGATATTGGTGCGAGTGTCTCGCGGAGCGAATAGAATATCGAGGATATCAATATATGATTATTACTCGACTTCCCAAATGCCCAAACCTGGTACCTTTGCGTATTCCGGTAGTTAGAGAACCTGGTTGATTGCTGTGTCTTGGTAGTTGAGGGGCTTGCTTTCTGGTGGCTTGTGATCATTGACTTGGAGGATTCTTGTGAGTCAGAGGCCCTAGCATTGTTAGGGGGATGAGCTTGGTATTTGGTGGTTGTCTTTATTGACGTGATATTCACTCCATCATGGATGGGAGACTCTTGCTAGATTGATCTGGTGGATGGACCGACTTGATGATTGGAGCTGTAGGCTCCCATATATGCTTGAGATGTTATTATAGTAGAGGTTCTGGTCTTGTACTTGACCTGATATCCATGCCACGATGTGGGCAGATGACTTCTTGTGACTGACAGAGTTGTCCTTGTCCCAGACCTGACTACCTGTATTCGTGCTATAAGTCTAGCTTACCTGTGAGGTGCTGGCCCTGACATTGCACTGCGGTGCCCTTTGTCTATTGGCACTTTGAGGTGCTACTTCCATGATTATATGGCATTGCGATGCCATCTTGATATTCTGGTTATATTATATGATTACCTGCACGGGTATCTGGTAGTTGGCCTATAGTCTTAGCGTGGTTAGGATTGCTTGCTTGCTTGTTGCATAACACTAAGGATGGATCACAACTGGGACTATAGGCGTCGAGGCTGATTCTTACTTAGTGTTCTCGTACTGAGGTACGACATCTAGGAGGATGAGCATGTGACCACGGCATGTGATTCCGGATAAATGTAGGGTTAATCTAGGCAACTAAAAATGGTAGAAGCATTGGGAAGGAACAGAATCCCGAGATCGTGCATTACCGGCCGCCACAGGCTCGTCCTGGCACGTCGGGGTTGGCCGCCACGAAAATGGCAGTATCCGACTACTATATGTACTCCTGCTTAGCACGGTGGCCTTCCGAGGGACCGTACATACCTGCCTACTATGCATTATTTGGCCTCGCTAGCCCTTGCGAGATATGGCACGATCTGAGGATTCCTATATTGCATTGTTGGGGTAACCCAACCTCCACATAGATAGCCGTAGACTTTTGAGTGGCCGCTTATTCACCTAAATTGTATGGCTTGTTGCTTGCTAAGCTGGCTGGCACGTAACGCTGTTCCGGCGCGGTGATTCATTCCCTTGTTCTTGTTTGATGTAGGGATGGGTTACCGTTCCGATGACGGACTACGAGTTCCAGTTGGCGATGCAAGTATTAGTGGATGTTAGGATGATTGTGATGATCGTTGGTTACTTACGTATTAGTAGTTGGATTGCTGCCTTATATTCTGTAATCATGCGTTGGTATCGCACGATCCCTTACCTTATTTACTGTTTTTAGATGCTATTCCTGTCATATTATATCCTACTGGTTTTCTTTGCCCGTCCTTGAGCCTTCCTTTCTGGTACTTGCTACGGTTGGCCTGACCAACCCTGGATTATTCCCAGATTGCCTGTGACTGACCATGTAGATCTTCCAGACTTGACTTGGAGGACGTGCTTCAGTTTCTGACCATGAGGGAACTGTGTGGGAAGGTATTCTTGTCTACATTATTTCTTATTGTAGACTCTGATTATCATATGAGTATTTCCTATTTTTCATATGATTATCTCTCTTGTCATTATTTTATTGATTATTACCTGTGGATATGAGATCAGATTTAGGCCATAGAATGCTTGCAAGCTAGGATACCCAGCAAGATTGACAGCCACGATCGCCGTATGACGTTTTATACCTCATACGGGGTAGCTGGCCTAGTCCGTCCCAGTATTTTGGTACTGGGGCGTGACAAGGTTTTAGTGGTGGCCCATGCAGGTCTCGTTTTGAGATATTATTGGGTATCACATGATTGTTGATCTCAGTCTACTATTCCTTGGGATTCTAACTTGCTACACTTGCCCTTCGCTCCCTTGAACTTGTGAATTGGTCCTCATCTCTACCTGGACCTATTTTGCTTTGCCCTGTCTCATTTGTTGTTATCTACCCCTGATCCTTGTTTGATAGATATGATCCTATAGTTGGTCATGTCGATCGTTTTATCCGATGAGATGTCATCTTATCTCCATCATTGGGTTACTTGATTATCTGTCTTGGGTTCTGTACTCTCTACCGGTGTTTTGCCTTGGTTGATTTCTTGTTATCCCTTTCGTGCGTTGACTTCGTGTTGACTTAGTATCATTATCGCCCTCTTCGAGCGTTGGCTGGATTGCAGCAGAATAAAGATTTCGTCTGGACTCTGAGATTGGATATTTCAGCATTTGTTGAGTATCCGAGGGATATTCTTGTATCGATTCGGCTTCCTTGATTCCGGACAGTTCCGCACTCATGATTATATATTTCAGATATTACCTTGATTATAGATATACCTTCTATACATTATGTTTTGATATGGATTCTTGATTTGGAGTATTTTCCTATGGATATGGAGTATTCTCCTAGAAAAGCTATCTTGTGGTTATTATTAAAGATATTTTTGGATGTGTGTTGTGATTCACCTGGATTTTGGATTTTGATGGTTTTCTAGGACTCGTTATATTGTTAGAGATTTTGTGATTTTAGTGATTCGGATATTTTGGTTATGGATTTGATTCGTTTTTGGTATTTGTTAAGAGTACCGGGTGACCCTAGTATACCTTGACGGCATGGTAACGAAAGTTGCAGCTGCTCGATTATAGTGTCATGGTGAATCTTTTGCAGCCATTCCGGATGGCGAGGCAGGGAATGACCATGGCACAAATTTTTCGAATATTAGGAAACTACGGTCATCGGTTCGAGACATATCCTGTATTTTATGATTTATGAGGATTTTATGCAGTTGGGATTCTACGTTTTTGGACATTGTTTTCGATATTTTGTACTTGTTTTAATTTATGGGATTATTTCGTGCATGCGAGATTTTGCTTTTACGAGATTGCTTCATTGTTTAGATTTACCTTACGAGTTGATTTATGTAGCCATGCACTGTTCTCCTTGATGTTTTCATATTGAGATTTTGTTCGTTTCTTATTGTATTACTTGATTTCTGTAAGGTGGGTAGAGTTTTTATGGCAGATATATATGTACTAGTTTGAAAACCCTATTTTGATAATTTTGAAATTTCGAGGACGAAATTTTTGTAAGGTGGGTAGGATGTCAGATCCCTATTTTGGAAATAGGTATATGACTGT
Organism: Iris pallida; assembly: GCA_029216955.1. NCBI lineage: Eukaryota > Viridiplantae > Streptophyta > Magnoliopsida > Asparagales > Iridaceae > Iris > Iris pallida. Next base: position 3,662,229 of record JANAVB010028398.1, read on the forward strand.
ATTTCGACTGTATTTCGTATTTTGGAGGATTTTAATTTTGGGGTATTCTTAAAAATTTTATTATTTTCTTGGAGGTAATTTTATCCTCATTATTATTATTATTATTAATTCATTGATCCCTATATCTACCCTTCCAAAATAAACCCTAACCCTAAATCTACCACTCTCTCTCAGCTCTCACCCCCCCTTTAGCCGCCAGCCCCCTCTCTCCTCCCTTACTCTCATCTCTCTCCCTCGAGCTCTTTCTCTCTCCTCCCCTCTTCTCTGGAGAAGCCCCCCCGAGCTACCCCTCTCTCTCTCACCCGAATCTCACTCTCCTCCCTTCCCTTTCCCTCTCGATCTCCCCCTCTCCTCTTCCGCTCTTCCCCGGCCAGCTCCGGCCACCACTGCCCCCACCAGCACCGCCCACCGCCATCAGTCACCACCACCACTGTCCCTTTCACCTCCGCCCCCCGAGCGCCGTCGGCGCCCTCGTCTCCACCGCCACCACTTCCGTCTCTCCCTCTCTCACTGTTCCCGGCGCCCGCCACCACCGTGGCCGCCCTCGTCTCGGTCACCGCAGTCGCCCCCTTCGCCATGGCCGCCACCACCACTGCTCTCTTCCTCCTCTGGCAACCTCCCTCTCGGCCGGCGCCATCGCCACGACCAGCACCACCATCGTCGGCGTCTTCATCACCTCTGCCACCACCTCCGTCGACGCCGGCTCCGCCATCTCTCCCGCCCCTTGGCGCAGCCGCTGCCGCTGCCGCTGCCGTCCTTTCTCCACCGCGGGGCCGACCTGACCTGACCGAGTCCTCCTATGGTGAGCTCCGCCACCCTCCTCTCTCCCCTCCTCGGGCTGTGAGCTCCTCGGGGAGCGAGCCCCTCGATCGGCGCGCCTCGGGCAGCGTGCTGCCTCTAGCAGTACGCTGCCTTGTGCAGCGTGTCCCCTCGGGCAGCGCACCCTCGGTTGGTGCGCTTCCTCGTTCCCCGTGTTTTTGGGATGCGTGCACCTCGGCGTACGTGTCAGTCCTATTTTGTGCACCTTGGTCTACGTGCTACCTTGGGCAGCGGGACGCCTCGAGCCCCGCGCTGTCTCGGGCACCGTGCTACCTCGGGTTGTGTGTTGTCTCGATCCTCGTGTCTCGGCCTTTGTGCCTACCTCGTGACCCGTGCCGTCTCGAAACGTGCATATACCGATTTGCGTGCTGTATCGATTTGCGAGTCATATTGTTTCTTGTGTTGCCTCGGTTTGCGTGCACGCACCGATTTGCATGCTCGCTCCGATTTGTGTGCCGCATTGGTCTTTGTGCCGTCTCGATTTGCGTGCACGCCTCGATTTGCGTGTCGCAAGATTCGTAGGCCATTCTGATATTCGTGATTTTCTCGATCTACGTGCACGTCTCGAATTACGTGGACATATTTCCCGTTCATCTCGATATTCGTGATTTTCTCGATTCTCGTGCGCGTCTCGATATGCGTGCACATCTCGGTTTGCATGTCCGCATCGGTCCGCGTGCCTCGGTTTTCGTGCCAGATCCCTGCGCTGCTTGTAGGACCCGTACGGTATAACCTCGTGCCATTCTTCGTGATTTTGTCATTATTTTATTATTTAATTCTAATGATTGTTTATTGTGTGTTCTGAGGATCTCGATTGGCGTGCTAGCTGGGATCGCGACTGCCGAAGACTTGCTTACCTAGCCGAGCCCTCTAGGCAAGTATCCCTTGCTCATCGACGGCTCTTGTCCTCTCTCCTGGATTTTATGGCATTTAATTAATTTGTACTTGTAAACTGTATAACCATGATTAGTGTAGCCTAGTAGTAGAACTGCCATGATGATAACTTAGGATAGCTTGGTCCGATACCGGGATAGACCGTATCGGACAACTCGGATGGGTCATCCACACCTTCGAGGACACGAGCACGACTCACATGTATGGATTGTCCCCATATGCCCCGTGTCCGACTCGCGGTCGGGTAACGGCTTTGGCTAACTGTTTCTATGACTTTGTTTGTGGCTTGGATATGACTGTGGGTCTTGGTGCGCTCTGCGTGGCGATTCTTGCTGCATGTGTTGGTTTGGCGCCCAGTACGCATTGTAGTGCTGCTGGAGGCCGAGACTTAGTGTTCTCGGCTAGGATTGGTGCCCAGTACGCATCGTAGTGCTACTGGTAGCTGAGACTTAGTGTTCTCAGCCCGCGAGTCCGCGATTCTGCGATTCTGCGGCGGGTTGCGTCGAGTGGTTTTAGCCCCTATTCGTAGGGTGCTCCCATCCAGATTACAAAGGAGACTCTGCCGGATTTTTCTAGAATTCCCAGTTGGGAATTTGGTTCGAAGGATTAGGCAGAACCATTCCTTTGGTTTGCTGGACTGAACTCATGCATGTTCTTCTTGGTATGGCATCCCTGACCCTATTGCCTGCTAGGTAGACTCCCGACTAGATTAGTCGCCTAGCGTCTTGACCTGTCTTGTCCGCCGGATTGTGCAAGGAGAGTGGTTCTACTCGGGTGAAGGTCTGCAACCCTGGTCCTTGTTTGGTTTAAGGGTTGTGGATCTGATCCAGAGTGGTTCACGCAATCCTTGCCTTTTTGACGGTATCACTCATTGAACTCTTGACCTGTGACCCTTCTTTTTAGATGGTGTTCTAGTTTAGTTGTTATCCCATTATCTGTCCTGTCCGTCGGATTGTGTAAGGAAAGTGGTTCTACTCGGGTGAAGATCTGCAACCCTGGTTCTTGTTTGGTTTAAGGGTTGTGGATCTGATCCAGAGTGGTTCACACAATCCTTGCCATCTTTCGACGGCGTTGATTAGTGTTGACCCATGTGTTGGGATTATAATCTTATTCGAGGATTGACTATGAGGAGATATGATATTGAGATAGTGGTTATGGTAGACTAAGTGGATTCTTAGATAGTGTTACTAGTTCTTTGGTGATGTTCTAATTTGATCAGATATGTCTTGAGGACTCTTGGATTTTGATATTGGTGCGAGTGTCTCGCGGAGCGAATAGAATATCGAGGATATCAATATATGATTATTACTCGACTTCCCAAATGCCCCAACCTGGTACCTTTGCGTATTCCGGTAGTTAGAGAACCTGGTTGATTGCTGTGTCTTGGTAGTTGAGGGGCTTGCTTTCTGGTGGCTTGTGATCATTGACTTGGAGGATTCTTGTGAGTCAGAGGCCCTAGCATTGTTAGGGGGATGAGCTTGGTATTTGGTGGTTGTCTTTATTGACGTGATATTCACTCCATCATGGATGAGAGACTCTTGCTAGATTGATCTGGTGGATGGACCGACTTGATGATTGGAGCTGTAGGCTCCCATATATGCTTGAGATGTTATTATAGTAGAGGTTCTGGTCTTGTACTTGACCTGATATCCATGTCACGATGTGGGCAGATGACTTCTTGTGACTGACAGAGTTGTCCTTGTCCTAGACCTGACTACCTGTATCCGTGCTATAAGTCCAGCTTACCCTGTGAGGTGCTGGCCCTAACATTGTACTGCGGTGCCCTTTGTCTATTGGCACTTTGAGGTGCTACTTCCATGATTATATGGCATTGCGATGCCATCTTGATATTCTGGTTATATTATATGATTACCTACACGGGTATCTGGTAGTTGGCCTATAGTCTTAGCGTGGTTAGGATTGCTTGCTTGCTTGTTGCATAACACTAAGGATGGATCACAACTGGGACTATAGGCGCCGAGGCTGATTCTTACTTCGTGTTCTCGTACTGAGGTACGACATCTAGGAGGATGAGCATGTGACCACGGCATGTGATTTCGGATAAATGTAGGGTTAATCTTGGTAACTAAAAATGGTAGAAGCATTGGGAGGGAACGGAATCCCGAGATCGTGCATTACCGGCCGCCATAGGCTCGTCCTGGCGCGTCGGGGTTGGCCGCCACGGATATGGCAGTATCCGACTACTATATGTACTCCTGCTTAGCACGGTGGCCTTCCGAGGGACCGTGCATACCTGCCTACTATGCGTTATTTGGCCTCGCTAGCCCTTGCGGGATATGGCACGATCTGAGGATTCCTATATTGCATTGTTGGGGTAACCCAACCTCCACATAGATAGCCGTAGACTTTTGAGTGGCCGCTTATTCACCTAAATTGTATGGCTTGTTGCTTGCTAAGCTGGCTGGCACGTAACGCTGTCCCGGCGCGGTGATTCATTCCCTTGTTCTTGTTTGATGTAGGGATGGGTTACCGTTCCGATGACGGACTACGAGTTCCAGTTGGCGATGCAAGTATTAGTGGATGTTAGGATGATTGTGATGATCGTTGGTTACTTACGTATTAGTAGTTGGATTGCTGCCTTATATTCTGTAATCGTGCGTTGGTACCGCACGATCCCTTACCTTATTTACTGTTTTTAGATGCTATTCCTGTCATATTATATCCTGCTGGTTTTCTTCGCCCGTCCTTGAGCCTTCCTTTCTGGTACTTGCTACGGTTGGCCTGACCAACCCCGGATTGTTCCCAGATTGCCTGTGACCGACCATGTGGATCTTCCAGACTTGACTTGGAGGACGTGCGTCAGTTTCTGACCATGAGAGAACTGTGTGGGAAGGTATTCTTGTCTACATTATTTCTTATTGTAGACTCTGATTATCATATGAGTATTTCTGTTTTTCATATGATTATCTCTCTTGTCGTTATTTTATTGATTATTACCTGTGGATATGAGATCAGATTTAGGCCATAGACTGCTTGCATGCTAGGATACCCAGCAAGATTGACAGCCACGATCGTCGTATGACGTTTTATACCTCATACGGAGTAGCTGGCCTAGTCCGTCCCAGTATTTTGGTACTGGGGCGTGACATCATCGAAAGTCTTCGATGTAAACTCTGCAGCATTATCAAGTCTAATAGACTTTATCGGATAATCCGGATGGTGAGCCCTTAACTTAATGATCTGGGCGAGGAGTTTAGGAAACGCTGCGTTTCGGGTGGACAACAACACTACGTGTGACCATCTAGTCGATGCATCAACCAAAACCATGAAGTATTTAAATGGTCCGCATGTTGGTTGGATTGGTCCACAAATATCTCCATGAATTCTCTCAAGGAATTGAGAAACTAATCTCGTAGGTTTCACATGGAGTGGCTTGAGATTCATCTTCCCAATCGAGCAAGCTTGGCATAGGCTTTTCGGATTTATAACAAAATTCTTTCCTCCAAGAGGATGCCCATGTGATACATTCATAGTACGAAGCATCGTATTTTGACCCGGATAACCCAGCCGGTCATGCCATAGCATAAAAGTCCTCTCATGAACTGGCGCTCGGCGAATGATGAGATTACTCTCGATGTGTTGTATCGTAGTGAGATACAAACCACTTGAAAGACTTTTTAACTTCTCTATGATACGCTATTGGCCGTACTGAGTGGAGGTAATGAAAAGATACTCGAAGCCATGTTCTCGAGCAGTTTTAATATGAAATCCGTTTTCTCAAATATCCTTAAAACTCAGTAAGGTACGACTGGACCTTGGAGAATATAAGGCCTCTGATACTTCAACGGGAGTACCATTGGACAACGAAAAACGGGCTTTGCCAAATGTCACTTCCCACTCCCAGAATATGTATTTTTAATACATGTACTGCTTTAATATATTTATTTAATATTTATCATGTATTGTTCTGTAATTAAAACCCTCTAATTTTATGTTAATTAATTTCCTGCAATTTTATTTCGACATTTTATTTTCTGCTTTTATACTCTACTTTAGCTTTGCTTTGGGTCCGGCTTGGATTAGATTAAGTATGTTGGTTCATCATGAACCGAAACAAACCCCCACCTACCACCACCCATTCATTTAAAGCCCATCTCCTTTCTCTCTCCTCATTACTTCACCATTACTCTTCTTACACTTCTTCTTCTTCCTCATAAACTCTTTCCCACCTACTCAGCCGCCAAGGCAAGTGTCAAACTTGCTTCATGATGGAATCCCAGTTTATTGTTCCATCATCTTCCTTATTAAATCTTAAGCCTCTTTAGTACTTAGCATTTTCAATTTCCATGGTTCATTTCTTGTAGATCTAAGTTTAATGTATTTTCGGATTTCTTAGATTTTGATCTTGTAAACTTTGTTATCTTCAAGATTTGATGGTTTCATGTTGTAGAGAATTTTGTTCTACCCCATTTTGACCTATGGAAGTCCGGATTTGGGCTTAGAATGAAGGATTTATAGAGCTTAGAAGCAATGACTTCCCATGGTTCTTTTTCTCGGAAAAGTGGAGAAGAAGAACAATTCTTGACCGCATGAGTTTTCATGCGGCAAGTCTCCCTTGGCCGCATGGGCTTAGTCAGCCGCATGGGCTTGGTTAGCCGCATGGGCTTAGTCAGCCGCATGAGCTTGATCAGCCGCTTGCCGCATGAAGATCAGCCCGAGCCACATAGAGTTATCTGACCGCGTAACTTCTCAGCCGCATATAGGCTTGCACCCATTTCAGCCGCATGGCGCTGATCATTCTCAGCCGCATGGCGCCGCGTGACTTCTCAGCCGCATATAGGCTTGCACCTATTCAGTCGCATGGAATTTTCCTTGGCCGCAGGGGAGCATGTTACCCTTAGCCGCATGAGACCCCCCTAGTTCCTAGCCGCATAAGGCTTCGCTAATTTGGCCGCATGGAATCGCCCTTGTCTGGCCGCATGGGACCATTCATTTTCGGCCGTATGGAATCACCCTTGTCCAGCCGCATGTAACCCAAGTCTCGCGAGCCGCATGAACTCTGACCCTAATGCCTTTTTGACTGATTCTTGTTCCAAATTGCCATTGATTAGCATTGATTGACATTTATTAACATCATTATTATCTTGACATTAATTGTTGCCTTGACAGTTATTTAACATTAGTTGACATTAATAAACAAGGATTTTTATCTTAATTTAATAATTGATCATGCGTTCCTAGTTGGAACTAAGAGACTGGCTAGTCGTCTTATTAAATTGAATGAATGAGACACGTTCATATTATAAACTATTGTAATCGACTGGCTGATCCTGAATATTGGCATACAGACACATGCAGGTTTCAATTTATTTATTTATTTTACAAAAGCAGCATGTGTACCTTATGGTCAAGGCATGATTATTCCGTGGTTAGTTTTGATTGTTGTATTACGCTATGTAAGACCTACAACCTAACCGCACGGGTATCGTTGTAGAGTTGTGCATATCGTTCCCCGTACGAAAGTACTCATTTGAATGACCATGATCCACGGCATGGGATTTCGCTTAACATAGAGGCTATTAAGTTAAATAAAATAATGATTACATGAAGAGAATGGTTTTCCGAGTTCTTACATGGCAGTCCTCTTGGGATTAGTAGTGCCCGACAGGCCGGTTGGTCCCCACAGATACTGCAAATCTGCCACACGGGCAGGGAGCGGTATCTGGTTATATTATTTATTGTATATTGTATATTGATGACGGGCGTCCCGCTGGAACTCGTCTAATTCATGATTGGCGCAATTGATTGACTGGATAGACTAGCCTTGCTTGCACATAGTAAGAACTGAGGAATCCTTATTACATCATTCCAGGATAACATGGAACTCACAGTAGCAAGCCGTGGTAGTTGCATGGCCGTTTAAATTGATTTGTTTGTGTATTGTCCCTACTCTGATGACTAACTGAGATGATCTGAATATCAGGACATGACGGACCAACTTCTGTCCTTGTTTGGTTGGGAGATTGGTTCGAAGTGTCGTGATGTGATGTGAATCCCAGTAGCCAGCAAAGACCTATTTATTATGTTCCTATTACTGGTTTTATTCCTCATATCGTGCTTCCTTGCGGTACTTGCTATTAGAGGTCTAACCTCTCTGGTTTTGCATGGCCAGATTTAGAGCCGGTTCCCGAGGATCCAACTTACTTCTACCTCCAAGATGGTCAATTCTAGAGGGATTATCGCAGGAGGACTCGAGTGGGTTTCTTACTTCCCCGCTCGTTTTGTTATCTACTTTATACTTTGCCGTTTGGCACCGACATGTTAGTCGGATTGTCTTGTACTTACTTTTGTATAATTGTAACTAAAGTCAGGCTGCAGCTGATAAACAATTGTGTATACTTTGCTATATCCTCTGGCGATGTTTTTGTAAAGCCAGATATCAAGAATATTTTGACTGAGCGTTTGGGACGCCTTACTGCTTTATTTTACATGTTCTCTATTTCTGTTTCTTGTTTGAATGATTGAGACAATAGATGTGAAGTGACCATAGTAAGACTTTCATGTAGTATGCACCCCCTCGTCTTTTAGACAGCATTGATCGTATTATACGGTATTCATCTACCCGTAATACGTAGCTGGCTGAGTCATTCCCCCGCTCTCCAGTATTTTGGTTCTGGGGCGTGACAAGGTTTTAGTGGTGGCCCATGCAGGTCTGATTTCAGACTTGTGGGGTGTTTGATTTATAGGATGTCTCAATCACACATGTTCCCTCTTGATCTTACGATTCGTTGTTCTCAACTCTAGCTTGACATTCCAGTATCCTTTGACTTTATTGATCTTTCATGTCCGGTCATTTGATTGCTCTCTTGTCCCTTTTTAGGGGCACTTCGTCCGCATCTGTCAGAGCTGGACAACTACAACATGGACAGCATGGACAACATGACCTGGTTGGTCAGCAATAAGGGCCAGTACTACCTCAAGAGACTATCCAGGAAGAAGTGATAGTGGAACCAGCAGTTGGACCGCAGTATCCGGAGGTTCCAACACCACCGATAGTTCCGCCTACCCCTCTGGAAGTGGACACACCGGCCCTTCTGGAGATCATGAGAGGAATGATGGCTACTCAGCAACACCAGATGTTAGCCCAGCAGCGCATGCACGCTCAGTTGCAAGAGCAGAATGTACTACTCAACCAAGGGTTACAGACGGCACTGGAAAGAGGGGCGAGGCCAGATTCAGGAGCATCAACCAGGTTTTGCAAGTACAACCCCCACCGTTTCGAGGGCACGGAAGATGCTATTTTAGCAGATGCATGGCTTAAGGATATTGAGGCTATTTTGACAGCGGTTAAGGTACCGGCAGAAGAACGTGTGGATCAGGTGAAGTTATTACTTCAGGATCTCGCACGTGATTGGTGGGAATCAGAGGAAGTAGGTATCAGACGTCCCGTTGCTTGGGACAATTTCACAGCAAGATTCAAGACGAAGTACTATGGAGTTGTGGCACAATTTGAGCTACAACAGAAGTTTATCAACCTCAAGCAGGCCGGCAAGACGGTAGATGCTTATGCAGCGGAGTTCTGCAGATTGAGTAGGTTTGTCCCAGAAATGGTAGCGACGGAGCGCCAGAGGGCGATGAGGTTCCAGCAAGGGTTTCATCTTGAGCTCTTGCAATTGATAGAGGGGGCACAATTACCAGACTTTTGATGAAGTATTGACGGCAATCCGGAGGCATGAGATCACCATTCAAAGGATCACGACAAGGACTGGAGGTCAGAAGAGATCCCACAGTCAGATTGAAGGAGGAAGGGGAGCAGCGCCCCGAACAACAGCACCGTCCCCTGGCGTTCGTATCCACGATGTGGCGATACGAGGGCCAGCACCACCACCCAGGCAGAAGTAGCAGCATCAACAACCAAGGAAGAACCAGCAACCCCCAGCGGGCTGCACTTATTGTGGGAAGATAGGGCACACTAGAGATGTGTGTCGGGCATTGAACGGACTGTGTTTGATATGTGGAAATCCAGATCATCGGGTTACCACCTGTCCCGTGAATACGAGGTCAGGAGGACCAGTGCAGCAGTTTCCTGCTCTGCCAGTACCAGGGGCAGGACAGTATCGAGGACCAGCGGTAGCAGTGAGACCGTTGGCACAGCGCCCGTTAATGCCGCAGGCTCAGATGTTTCGGCAACAGGGACCGCCGATGCAGCAACACCAGCATAGACCACCCCAGCATCATCAAGGCAGGGGCCAGTAGCAGCACCAGGCTAGGCCACAACATGGGAACCAGCAAGGAGGTCGAGGACAGGCATTCACTCTGTCCTTGGAAGAGGCGTTAGCATCGGGAGATATTGTGGCAGGTAACATTCTCGTCGTCTCATATCCCGCAGTAGCATTGTTTGATTCGGGAGCATCACATTCATTTATATCTGCACAATTTACGACATGACTAGGAATGGAGTTCGAGGAATTGCCAGGGAGGTTGAATATACTCACTGGCAATGGACTCGTAGGAGTTAGTAGAGTTATTCTAGCATGTAGCTTTGTAGTGTGCGGGCATTCCTTACCCGCCCAGTTGATAGAATTTTCTGTTGGAAATTTCGACGTTATCTTAGGCATGGACTGGCTGAAAGACAGTCATACGACAATAGATTATCGTAGTGGGAGTGTATCTTTTGATATTCCAGGTATGAAGAGGTTCACCTTAGTCAGATCGGAGGCAACTCAGCAAGAGCAGGGAGTAGTGACGGCAATGGAAGAAGTTCAGGTTCCGAAGGTAGTTGAAGAATTTTTAGACGTATTTCCCGAAGAACTTCCCGGTCTACCACCGGTTAGAGATATTGAGTTCAGTATAGAATTGGCACCTAGAACTAAACCGATATCAGATCGAGTTTACAGAATGGCGGATTCAGAGCAGGCCAAGGTATATCAGCACATAAAGGAACTGAAGGAGAAGAAGTTTATCCAAGCTAGCATATCGCCATGGGCAGCACCAGTGGTACTTGTAGGGAAGAAGGATCGATCATCCAGATTGTGCATTGACTACAGGAAGCTTAACGCGGCAACAGTAAAGAACAAGTACCCACTACCAAGGATCGACGACTTGTTTGATCAGTTGAGTAGGGCTAGAGTTTTCTCCAAGATAGATCTTCGGTCAGGCTATCATCAAGTGAGGGTTCGGAAGGAGGACATTCCCAAGACAGCGTTTAGGTCGAAGTATGGACATTATGAATTCTTGGTAATGCCGTTTGGTTTGACCAATGCTCCAACAATATTCATGGATTTGATGAACCGCATCTTTATGCCGTACTTAGATCAGTTTGTCGTGGTATTTCTCGACGACATTCTTGTATACTCTGCTAGTGAAAAGGAGCATGAAGACCACCTCAGAAAAGTGTTATAGGTTCTGAGGGAGAACCAGTTGTATGCCAAGCTCAGCAAGTATGAGTTCTGGACGGATCATATTTCATTTTTGGGTCATATCATATCAGGAGCTGGAGTAGCAGTAGATCCCAAAAAGGTAGAAGCAGTAGAGAGTTGGCAAGTACCCAAGACCGTAGCGGATGTGCGGAGTTTCTTGGGATTGGCGGGATATTACAGAAGGTTTGTATCAGATTTTGCAAGACTTTCTGCACCGATGACCCGCTTGACTCAGAAGGATGTGCCATTCGTTTGGTCGGCAGAATGTCAGACATCATTTGAGACCTTGAAGCAGAAGTTGGTATCAGCACCTATTCTTATATTGCCAGTTGGACCTGGAGGTTTCACAGTATATTACGATGCGTCAGGTAAAGGACTTGGATGTGTCCTCATGCAGCACGGAAAGGTGATAGCATATGCATCTAGGCAGCTTTGGGACCACGAGAATAATTACCCAACTCATGATTTGGAGTTGGCGGCAGTAGTATTTGCTTTGAAGCTATGGGGGCATTACTTATATGGTGATCGAGTGGACATGTATACAGACCATAAAAGTCTAAAGTACATCTTTACTCAGAAGGAGCTGAATATGAGGCAGAGAAGATGGTTAGAACTGATCAAGGATTACGACTTTGAGCTTCAGTATCATCCAGGCAAGGATAATGTGGTAGCAGACGCTCTCAGCAGAAGAGGCGGCGTATTTATGTTGACAACGTAGAAGCATATTTTAGAAGACCTTCAGGAGATGGGCATAGAAATTAAACTTTCTAGTGATGTAGGAACTCTGACAAGTCTATAAGTTCAATCCGACTTGGTAGACAGGATCAAGGCAGCTCAGGCACAGGACCCAAGGATTCTGTAATGCCTGTAGTTCGTATTACGTATCTTAGAATACGTGTACGTATTTTATTTTATATTGCATATCTCTTGGCTTGGCTCGGTTTATTTTGGGTTGGTTCGGCTAGGCTTGGGTTGCCTTGGTTCATCATGAACCAAAAAGGTGAACCCTCCTACCTACCACCATCCCCATTTATTAACCCCTCCTCTTTCTCTCTCTTCATTATTCTTCTTCTTCTCCACATTTACTTCTACACCTACCAGGAGAGAGAGAGAGAGAGAGAGAGCTTAGGCAAGTGCAAACTTGCTTCATGATGGATCTCATGTTTTATTGTTCCATTCTCTTCCTTACTAGATTCTAAGCTTCTTTAGAACTGGAAGTTTTCGGTTTTGATGGTTATATTTTTGTAGATCTAAGTTTTAAGTTCCTTCTTGTTTATTTTCTTGGTTTTGATCTCTAAAACTTGGTTATTTTTGAAAACTAATGGTTCTATGTTGTAGAGAATTCAATTTCATTCAGTTTTGGCTTTTGTTTCGCTTGATTTCGACTCCGGATGAGTAAGTTATGGCCATTACAAGTTTTCGGAACTTTCATGGCTGAACTTGCTGATTGGGGACGATGAATCCCATGCGCCGGGAACCTCAAGCGCCAGGGAGGCCATGCGCCGGGAGGCCATGCGCCGTGAAGTTCCGGCAACGCATTCCTTAACTCCGAGCGTGTCATGCACGTAGGTTTCTTACGCGTATGTATTGAAGACGCAACGTGAGTTTCTCATGCGCCGATTTGTGCAGGAATCCCATGCGCCGATTTGTGCAGGAATCCCATGCGCCGATTTGTGCAGGAATCCTATGCGCCGATTTGTGCAGGAATCCCATGCGCCGATTCGTCCAGGAATCTCATGCGCCGATTTGTGCAGGAATCCCATGCGCCGATTTGTGCAGGAATCCCATGCGCCGATTTGTGCAGGAATCCCATGCGCCGATTCGTGCAGGAATCTCATGCGCCGATTCGTGTAGGAATCTCATGCGCCGATTTGTGCAGGAATCCCATGCGCCGATTTGTGCAGGAATCTCATGCGCCGATTTGTGCAGGAATCTCATGCGCCGATTCGTGCAGGAATCCCATGCACCGATTTGTGCAGGAATCTCATGCGCCGATTTGTACAGGAATCCCATGCGCCGATTTGTGCAGGAATTCCATGCGCCGATTCGTGCAGGAATCCCATGCGCCGATTGTGCAGGAATTTACTATTTTTGCCTGTTTAAGTTATTTTGTAGCTAGAATCTTGAAAAAACTCAATACATGAAAGTTGTAGATCTTTTCCTTGGCTTCAAGAATATGTTATTAGTTATTTTATACAATCTTTCTCATTCATGATAATGTAAGAATAGAACACGATAGTGGCCCGCGGTGGCGCACTCTTGACAAGTAAACTGATATGACAAGTATGAAAGGTCTGGACACCGTGGACGATTGCGTTTGTACAAATAAACCAGTACTGTCTTGCATCATGTCTAGGATGGGGACCCCTGAGTACCACGGTCAGGGGTACCTACTGAAATTGACTAAGGCTAATTAACTAGAATAATTCAGTAGTCATGAAGAGATTCCCAGCTACAGGCAATCCCGTTATCTGGGCGCATTCAGTGGACTTGTAGCCTACCGACGAGTAGGGCACATTTCCAGCACACAGTCATGTGTTGCATTCTTCCTAAATAGACATTCGACCTGGATAACCGGATGGTCTGCAGGGCTTGTGGCTGTTGGGATAATCTTATTGCATCTTGCTAGTAACTAGGCCTGTGATAACCCTAGTTAGTTAAAGTATCAAGCCGTACTCTTGATTGGCCGTGATTGATTGGATGAAGTTTATTCCAGCTTAGTCTTATCCTGATCCTGTACAAGATTGTATCATGACATGATTTCTTGTATCGATAAATGATGGGATACCAAGTTCTGTTCAGATGAAGGGTTACAACCCCGGTCCTTGTTTGGTTTAAGGGTTGTAACTTAGCTATCTGAATAGTTCCATGGTTATCTTATCATATATCGTCCTGCTTATTGTGCTCGCCTTAACAATAAAGATCAGGGGTCCAGTTCTGTTCAGGCGAAGGGTTACAACCCCGGTCCTTGTTTGGTTTAAGGGTTGTAACCTGGCTCCCGGAGCAGTTCTGTGTCCTCTCTTCGTTTATTGTCTTATTGTAACCCCCTGTCATGCTCGTCATGTTTTACCTTTACTTCAATACCATGATTATTATACTGGCCTTAACAATAAAGATCAGGGGTCCAGTTCTGTTCAGGCGAAGGGTTACAACCCCGGTCCTTGTTTGGTTTAAGGGTTATAACCTGGCTTCCGGAGCAGTTCTGCGTCCTCTCTTCGTTTATTGTCTTGTTACCTTATCAATAGTATTGAGGCGGGTTTCTATTCAGGCAAAGGATTGCAACCCCGGTCCTTGTTTGGTTTAAGGGTTGCAGTCTGGCTACTTGAATGGTTTCTCCGTGTTCAATATATATTTGTTATCTCAGTTATTATCACTATCTTAAATTACCTTTACTATTTATTTATGATATGCTGGTTTTAGTTCCTAAGTGAAGCCTCCTTTGTGGCACTTGCTCTTTCTGGGGTCTGACCCAGCTGGTTTTGTATGGCCAGATATCGGAGCAGCAACAGCGGATCCACCTGTCTTCCAGCCCGATGGTGACCACCAGGCGTAACCAGGGCAACGAGTGGGTTTCTTTTTGTCCTCCCACTTTATTGTAAAATTATTCTTTTGAGGCGTTTAGCCGACGAGCACGTGTTAGCTCGTATTGTACCTTTATTTACTGTCTGCCTACGGGCTGTAACATGATTGACAGATCCTAGGGTTGATCATGTATGACTGAACTCTTGCTAGTCCTGACATTTTGTACGACTAGCTTCATGATCATCCAATATGTAATGTATAGGACGCCTTGCTATTATATATTTGGTGCTCTGACATCTTGTAACTACTATTACTTGCTTGTGATTGAGACAATAGGCTTGTACATGACCATAGAAGACTGTTGGCTTGTAGTTAAACCCTCATATATCTAGACAGCCGTGACCGTATAGTGACGTGGATTCCATTTCATTATACGTAGCTGGCTATGTCTGCCCCCGCTCTCCAGTATTCTGGTTCTGGGGCGTGACATGGTTTTAGTGGTGGCCCATGCAGGTCTTGTAATTCAAGATATGTGAGGGTTTACCGAATAGATGTCTC
This sequence comes from Iris pallida, assembly GCA_029216955.1. NCBI lineage: Eukaryota > Viridiplantae > Streptophyta > Magnoliopsida > Asparagales > Iridaceae > Iris > Iris pallida. The sequence goes on from JANAVB010028398.1 coordinate 3,677,402, forward strand.
AATCAGTACTCGCCCTTGATCTCTACTCGTATCTTCTGAATCCCTGGAATCTTGACCTGATCACATGCTTGTATCGTTGATCTGTCCTGGTCCTTCCTTATTGTTCCCTATGTCGTCTTCTTCAGCGGCATTGTTCCTGGACCTGCCGATCAGCAAGGCAGAGCACCTCCCGCGGACCAGCAGCAACCTGGAGATCAAGTCCAGCATTCCGGAGTAGCCTCCAGAGTCATGCCTACCGAAGGAGAACCACCAGTTCAGCCCGTCCAGCCTGCAGAGCCTGATGATGGCACTTTGGTGGGTCTCATCAGGTCATTATTAGCCTCCCAGGATCGGCGAGGAGATGCCTTGCACCAGGCGGTGGCAGACGCTTTGACCAGAGGAGGTCATCAGGGTAATAGCGCGGCCAACAGCTTCAAGCGCTTGAACCCTCCCTTCTTCGACGGCAGTGAAGATGCGATCGCTGCAGATGCATGGCTTCAGGACACAGAGGTGATTCTAGAAGCAGCCAGGACTCCAGAGAACGAGAAGGTGGCCGTAGTACGCCTGCAGCTATTGGATCTTGCTCGCAGCTGGTGGGCAGCGCAGGCCAATGGATTAGTGGCCCCTATTTCATGGGCAGTATTCAGGGAGAGATTCCAGACCAAGTATTTTGATGCTGTAGCTCGGTATGATCTACAGACGAGGTTCACCAATCTGAAGCAGATGGGCAGGACGGTCGATGGATATGCGGCCGAGTTCTCCAGGCTTAGTCGGTTTGCTCCCACCTTGGTGGCGACCGAGTTCGATAGAGCCCAGCGGTTCCAGCAGGGGCTCCACCTAGAGATTTTATTGGCGGTGGAGCAGTTTGAGCATCAGACTTTTGATGCAGTGTTGAGAGCAGCCCGGAGGCATGAGTATACATCCCAGAGGATCGTGGATAGGACCGGAGGTCGGAAGCGATCTCACGGCCAGATGAATCAGTCATTAGCACCAGCCCCGACAGCCAGGGCTTTGACCATTGGAGCTCCGAGGCGGGCGGCCTCAGTGACGTCGGTTCAGCATTCCACCCCGACGCACCCTCAGCAACCGAAGCAGAAGCAGTCTTCCGCAGTGGGATGTTCACACTGCGGGAAGCCAGGGCATGTGGTGTCAGAGTGTCGTAGAGCACAGGGTTTGTGCTTGGTTTGTGGTGCCCCGGACCACAGGGTTGGGAACTGCCCAAACAGGGGGAGTTCATCCGCTTTCTCTAGTCCTTCAGTTAGAGGACCAGCACCAGTCCAGCAGCAGCAGCTGCAGTACCCGTTTCCGAGGCCATTATCGACGCAGGCCCAGGCATTCCAGCAGCAGAGACCGCAGCAGTATGCCCAAGCCCAAGCCCTGATCCAGAGCAGGCAGAGGAATTTTCAGCAGAGGGGACCCGCACCCAGAGGACATGGTCAAGTGCTGGCTTTGACCATGGGAGAAGAAGGAATAGCACCAGGTGAGGTGGTGGCAGGTACTATTCTCGTCAACACCTTTCCAGCTTCAGTATTATTTGATTCTGGTGCCTCGCATTCATTTATGTCTGCACGATTTGCGACACGGGTAGGACTGGAGCCCGAGTCATTATCAGTAAGGCTCAATATACTTACTGGTAACGGACTTGTGGGAGTAGATAGAGTATTTTCCTCGTGTCGGGTCGTAGTTAGCGGTAGAGAATTCCCCGCTAGATTGATAGAGTTTCCGATGGTCGATTATGATGTGGTCTTAGGGATGGATTGGTTGAGGGACCAGTATGCTAGGATAGACTGCCACATTGGCAGGGTTATTTTTAGCATTCCAGGCGAGCCAGAGTTTTCTTTCTCCCGAGGCGAAGTTGAACCTTCTCCTCCAGTGTTGCGGATGGCAGTAGCAGCAGTGCAGTTACCTCGGATTGTCGAAGAGTTTCCAGATATTTTCCCAGAAAAGCTTCCAGGGATGCCGCCAGAGCGAGAGATCGAGTTTACCATCGACCTGATTCCCAGGACAGCCCCAGTGTCAGAGAGAGTCTACAGGATGGCGCCGTCAGAGCTAGAGATATTGTACAAGATGATTGAAGAACTCAGAACCAAGGGATTCATTCGTGCTAGTGGATCGCCTTGGGGAGCCCCGATGCTTCTTGTGAAAAAGAAGGATGGTACGTCCAGATTGTGTGTTGATTATCGTACCTTGAACTCAGTGACGATCAAGAACAGATACCCTCTCCCAAGGATAGATGACTTGTTTGATCAACTCAAAGGGACGTCAGTATTCTCGAAGATTGACTTGCGGTCAGGCTACCATCAAATTAGAGTCAGAGAGCAGGACATCCCGAAGACAGCTTTCAGATCTAGATATGGGCATTGGGAGTTCCTTGTGATGCCATTTGGAGCAACCAATGCGCCGGCAGTATTCATGGACCTCATGAATCGTATCTTCATGCCTTATTTGGATCAGTTCGTGATTGTGTTCCTAGACGACATCTTGGTCTACAGTAAGAGTGAGGCGGAGCATGAGCATCATCTCAGAATTGTCCTCCAGATTCTCAGAGAGCACCAGTTGTATGCCAAGTTTAGTAAATGTGAGTTCTGGCTCGATCGCATTTCGTACTTGGGCCATATCATCACCCGAGGAGGAGTGGAAGTGGATCCCCAGAAGATTGTGGCCATTGAGACATGGCCAGTGCCCAGCACGGTTGCAGAAGTTCGCAGTTTTCTTGGATTGGCCGGCTACTACCGGCAATTCGTTTCAGACTTTGCTCGGATTTCAGCGCCATTGACCCAGTTGACCCGCAAGGATGTGCAGTTTGCTTGGACAGCAGAATGCCAGGATTCTTTTGAGAGGTTGAAGCGAGGCTTGATGACGGCTCCTATTCTCACGCTTCCAGATGGAACTGGAGGATTCTCAGTGTATTGTGATGCTTCGGGCAGAGGTTTAGGATGTGTTCTGATGCAGCATGGGAAGGTAATAGCTTATGCGTCACGGCAACTTCGTGATCATGAGAGAAATTACCCAACCCATGACTTGGAGCTGGCAGCAGTAGTGTTTGCACTTAAGTTGTGGAGGCACTACTTGTACGGAGATAGGGTGGAGATCTTCACCGACCACAAGAGTCTGAAGTATGTTTTTACCCAGAAGGACCTTAACATGCGTCAGAGGAGATGGCTAGAGCTGCTTGTGGATTATGATGTCAACCTGCAGTATCACCCAGGGAAGGCCAACGTTGTTGCAGATGCATTGAGCAGGAGAGCCGGAGTTTATTTCCTGACAGCGCAACCAGAACTGTTAGCCGATCTTCAGAAGATGGGTATAGAAGTTGTCCTTCCTTCCAGTATGGCATTGATGGCCAGCATGCAAGTTCAGTCCACTATAGTCGAGAGGATCCGAATGGCACAGTCAGCAGATTCTAAGCTTCAGCGACTTAGAGCAGAGTGTGAGGCAGGACGAAGACCAGAGTTATGTATCCATAAAGATGGTACACTTCGACATGGTAAGCGTCTTTGTATACCCAGTGGAGATATCAGACAGGAGATCATGACGGAAGCTCACAGTTCGCAGTATTCCATTCATCCCGGTGGCACGAAGATGTACCGTGATATCCGCCAGCACTTTTGGTGGAATGGCATGAAGAGGGAGATAGTCCGGTTTGTCTCTCGTTGTTTAGTCTGCCAACAAGTTAAGGCTGAACATCAGAGACCAGCTGGACTACTTCAACCATTGCCGATTCCTGAGTGGAAATGGGAGCATGTAACCATGGACTTTGTGACTGGATTGCCTAGAACCCCGGCTGGCAGAGACGCTATTTGGGTTGTCATAGACAGGCTCACGAAGGTGGCTCACTTTCTCCCGTTTAAGGTTGGTCAGTCGACGGCTCAGCTAGCGGAGATGTATCTCCGACAGATTGTCAGGTTGCACGGTGTACCAGTCAGTATCACTTCAGACAGAGATTCAAGATTACGTCGCACTTTTGGCGTAGCTTGCAAGAAAGTTTGGAAACTCACCTCCAGTTCAGTTCAGCTTATCACCCGCAGACAGATGGCCAGTCGGAGCGTACGATCCAGACTCTTGAAGATATGTTGCGGTCATGTACACTCGACTTCGGTGGTTCGTGGGAAGATCACCTGCACCTGGTGGAGTTCTCGTACAACAATAGTTTTCAAGCCAGTATCCAGATGGCTCCGTTCGAGGCATTGTATGGCAGGAAGTGCCGATCCCCGCTAGCATGGGATGATGTCGGAGAGAGGCAGATGCTCGGTCCGGAAATGATTGCTCAGACCGTTGAAGTGGTCAGGAGAGTCAGAGATCATCTTCGAGTTGCCCAAGATCGCCAGCGTCATTGGGCCGATTCCCATCGGCGACCCCTTGAATTCTCGATCGGCGACCATGTATTCTTGAGGATTTCGCCTAACCGTGGCGTCATTCGTTTCGGCGTGCGAGGAAAGCTTAGTCCTAGGTATATAGGGCCGTTCGATATTCTGGAACGAGTAGGTGATGTATCCTATCGTCTCGCTCTTCCACCGTCGCTACGTGAGGTGCATGACGTATTCCATGTATCTCAACTACGACGGTATATTTCGGACCCGAGCCATATCCTGGATCATTCGGAATTGGTTGTTGGTACCAACCTTTCGTATGAGGAGAGGCCCGTGTCTATATTGGACCGGAGAGAGAAGATACTTAGGAACAAGACTATTAGTTTAGTCCGTGTTGCTTGGGGTCATCACTCTTTGGGTGAGTCAACGTGGGAGCATGAGGATGATATCCGATCGCGATATCCCGACCTGTTTGACTCGTAAGGTATAATGTCTTCCTTATGCCTTATGCTTTCAATTCCTTGCTTGAATAAATGACTGCATGATAGACTGCTTGTTATAGCTTACGATTATTATAGCTTGTCCTTGCAATTCTAGCCTCTTGATTAAATTTCGAGGACGGAATTCTTTTAAGGTGGGTAGAGTTGTAATGCCTGTAGTTCGTATTACGTATCTTAGAATACGTGTACGTATTTTATTTTGTATTGCATATCTCTTGGCTTGGCTCGGTTTATTTTGGGTTGGTTCGGCTAGGCTTGGGTTGCCTTGGTTCATCATGAACCAAAAAGGTGAACCCTCCTACCTACCACCATCCCCATTTATTAACCCCTCCTCTTTCTCTCTCTTCATTATTCTTCTTCTTCTCCACATTTACTTCTACACCTACCAGGAGAGAGAGAGAGAGAGAGAGAGCTTAGGCAAGTGCAAACTTGCTTCATGATGGATCTCATGTTTTATTGTTCCATTCTCTTCCTTACTAGATTCTAAGCTTCTTTAGAACTGGAAGTTTTCGGTTTTGATGGTTATATTTTTGTAGATCTAAGTTTTAAGTTCCTTCTTGTTTATTTTCTTGGTTTTGATCTCTAAAACTTGGTTATTTTTGAAAACTAATGGTTCTATGTTGTAGAGAATTCAATTTCATTCAGTTTTGGCTTTTGTTTCGCTTGATTTCGACTCCGGATGAGTAAGTTATGGCCATTACAAGTTTTCGGAACTTTTATGGCTGAACTTGCTGATTGGGGACGATGAATCCCATGCGCCGGGAACCTCATGCGTCCGGGAGGCCATGCGCCGGGAGGCCATGCGCCGTGAAGTTCCGGCAACGCATTCCTTAACTTCGAGCGTGTCATGCGCGTAGGTTTCTTACGCGCATGTATTGAAGACGCAACGTGAGTTTCTCATGCGCCGATTTGTGCAGGAATCCCATGCGCCGATTTGTGCAGGAATCCCATGCGCCGATTTGTGCAGGAATTCCATGCGCCAATTTGTGCAGGAATCCCATGCGCCGATTTGTGCAGGAATCCCATGCGCCGATTCGTGCAGGAATCTCATGCGCCGATTTGTGCTGGAATCCCATGCGCCGATTCGTGCAGGAATCCCATGCGCCGATTTGTGCAGGAATCCCATGCGCCGATTCGTACAGGAATCTCATGCGCCGATTCGTGCAGGAATCTCATGCGCCGATTTGTGCAGGAATCCCATGCGCCGATTTGTGCAGGAATCTCATGCGCCGATTTGTGCAGGAATCTCATGCGCCGATTCGTGCAGGAATCCCATGCGCCGATTTGTGCAGGAATCTCATGCGCCGATTTGTGCAGGAATCCCATGCGCCGATTTGTGCAGGAATCCCATGCGCCGATTTGTGCAGGAATCCCATGCGCCGATTGTGCAGGAATTTACTATTTTTGCCTGTTTAAGTTGTTTTGTAGCTAGAATCTTGAAAAAACTCAATACATGAAAGTTGTAGATCTTTTCCTTGGCTTCAAGAATATGTTATTAGTTATTTTATACAATCTTTCTCATTCATGATAATGTAAGAATAGAACACGATAGTGGCCCGCGGTGGCGCACTCTTGACAAGTAAACTGATATGACAAGTATGAAAGGTCTGGACACCGTGGACGATTGCGTTTGTACAAATAAACCAGTACTGTCTTGCATCATGTCTAGGATGGGGACCTCTGAGTACCACGGTCAGGGGTACCTACTGAAATTGACTAAGGCTAATTAACTAGAATAATTCAGTAGTCATGAAGAGATTCCCAGCTACAGGCAATCCCGTTATCTGGGCGCATTCAGTGGACTTGTAGCCTACCGACGAGTAGGGCACATTTCCAGCACACAGTCATGTGTTGCATTCTTCCTAAATAGACATTCGACCTGGATAACCGGATGGTCTGCAGGGCTTGTGGCTGTTGGGATAATCTTATTGCATCTTGCTAGTAACTAGGCCTGTGATAACCCTAGTTAGTTAAAGTATCAAGCCGTACTCTTGATTGGCCGTGATTGATTGGATGAAGTTTATTCCAGCTTAGTCTTATCCTGATCCTGTACAAGATTGTATCATGACATGATTTCTTGTATCGATAAATGATGGGATACCAAGTTCTGTTCAGATGAAGGGTTACAACCCCGGTCCTTGTTTGGTTTAAGGGTTGTAACTTAGCTATCTGAATAGTTCCATGGTTATCTTATCATATATCGTCCTGCTTATTGTGCTCGCCTTAACAATAAAGATCAGGGGTCCAGTTCTGTTCAGGCGAAGGGTTACAACCCCGGTCCTTGTTTGGTTTAAGGGTTGTAACCTGGCTCCCGGAGCAGTTCTGTGTCCTCTCTTCGTTTATTGTCTTATTGTAACCCCCTGTCATGCTCGTCATGTTTTACCTTTACTTCAATACCATGATTATTATACTGGCCTTAACAATAAAGATCAGGGGTCCAGTTCTGTTCAGGCGAAGGGTTACAACCCCGGTCCTTGTTTGGTTTAAGGGTTGTAACCTGGCTTCCGGAGCAGTTCTGCGTCCTCTCTTCGTTTATTGTCTTGTTACCTTATCAATAGTATTGAGGCGGATTTCTATTCAGGCGAAGGATTGCAACCCCGGTCCTTGTTTGGTTTAAGGGTTGCAGTCTGGCTACTTGAATGGTTTCTCCGTGTTCAATATATATTTGTTATCTCAGTTATTATCACTATCTTAAATTACCTTTACTATTTATTTATGATATGCTGGTTTTAGTTCCTAAGTGAAGCCTCCTTTGTGGCACTTGCTCTTTCTGGGGTCTGACCCAGCTGGTTTTGTATGGCCAGATATCGGAGCAGCAACAGCGGATCCACCTGTCTTCCAGCCCGATGGTGACCACCAGGCGTAACCAGGGCAACGAGTGGATTTCTTTTTGTCCTCCCACTTTATTGTAAAATTATTCTTTTGAGGCGTTTAGCCGACGAGCACGTGTTAGCTCGTATTGTACCTTTATTTACTGTCTGCCTACGGGCTGTAACATGATTGACAGATCCTAGGGTTGATCATGTATGACTGAACTCTTGCTAGTCCTGACATTTTGTACGACTAGCTTCATGATCATCCAATATGTAATGTATGGGACGCATTGCTATTATATATTTGGTGCTCTGACATCTTGTAACTACTATTACTTGCTTGTGATTGAGACAATAGGCTTGTACATGACCATAGAAGACTGTTGGCTTGTAGTTAAACCCTCATATATCTAGACAGTCGTGACCGTATAGTGACGTGGATTCCATTTCATTATACGTAGCTGGCTATGTCTGCCCCCGCTCTCCAGTATTCTGGTTCTGGGGCGTGACAGATTCAGAAGCTTAGGGCAGAGTGTGAGTCAGGGCTCAGGAAGGAGATGCAAATCCACGAAGACGATACACTTAGGTTCGGATCACGTCTATGTGTACCTAGTAGAGATATCAGACAGGAAGTTATGGCAGAAGCTCACAGTTCCCAGTATTCTATACATCCTGGAGGGACCAAGATGTACCAAGATATCAAGCAACACTTCTGGTGGAATGGAATGAAGAGGGAGATAGCTAGATTTGTTTCCCGTTGCTTGATATGTCAGCAAGTGAAGGTGGAGCAGCAGAGGCCAGCTGGGTTATTGCAACCGCTTCCTATCCCTGAATGGAAGTGGGAGCACATCACAATGGACTTTGTGACCGGTTTACCGAGATCGCCAAGTGGTAAAGATGCTATTTGGGTGATAGTGGACCAGCTTACAAAGGTAGCACATTTTTTTTCCTTCAGAGTAGGGCAATCTACAAAAAAGTTGGCAGAATTGTATATGCAACAGATAGTCAGGCAGCATGGAGTTCCTGTCAGTATTGTGTCAGACAGAGATACCCGTTTCATATCACATTTCTGGAAGAGCTTACATCATAGTCTGGGCACCAAGTTAAGATTTAGCACGGCTTACCATCCACAGACGGACGGGCAATCAGATAGGACAATTCAAACTTTAGAAGATATGTTGCAAGCTTGCACCCTAGATTTTGGAGGATCTTGGGAGAGCCACTTACACTTAGTTGAGTTTTCATATAACAATAGTTATCAAGCCAGTATCCAGATGGCGCCATTTGAAGCACTATATGGTAAGAAGTGTAGGTCGCCACTAGCATGGGATGATATCGGGGAGAGAAAGATGTTAGGCCCAGAGATGATTGTTCAAACAGTTGAATTGGTTAAAGGAATTAGAGAGTGACTCCGAGTTGTGCAAGATCGGCATCGTCATTGGGCGGACCAGCATCGTAGGCCGCTAGAGTTTTCTGTTGGGGACCACGTGTTCTTGCGGATCTCACCTACCTGTGGGGTCATTAGATTTGGCGTTCGCGGGAAGTTGAGTCCACGATACGTAGGACCATTCGTTATCCTTAATAGGGTAGGCGATGTTGCTTATCGTTTGTCCCTTCCACCTTCGTTACGAGAGGTGCACGACGTGTTTCATGTATCTCAGCTGCGAAGGTATGTATCGGACCCAAGTCATATCCTTGATCATTCTGAGCTGGTTGTTGGTACCAACCTGTCTTACGAGGAGCAGCCTGTGTCCATCTTGGACCGAAGAGAGAAGATACTCAAGAACCGAACAATTAGCCTTGTCCGGGTTGCTTGGGGTCATTACTCATTAGGAGAGTCAACGTGGGAACGTGAGGATGATATCCAATCACGGTATCCACATCTGTTTGACTCACAAGGTATATTTCTTCTCGTGTACCTTGATTGTCTTAACCCCTCATGCTTGTCACCCTATGGATGGAACTACGTGATATCGTAGATTGTTAATATAAGATATGTTATCTGCTAGTTAACATTGAAGAATGATTACTTGCTCAAGTTTCTTGTACCTAGATTAGCTTAGTTTCGATATTCCTATCCTGCTTGGATTTGAAATTCCGAGGACGAAATTTTTCTAAGGAGGGTAGAGATGTCACTTTCCGCTCCCAGAATACGTATTTTTAATACATGTACTGCTTTAATATATTTATTTAATATTTATCATGTATTGTTCTGTAATTAAACTCCTTTAATTTTATATTAATTAATTTCCTGCAATTTTATTTCTGCATTTTATTTTCTGCTTTTATACTCTGCTTTAGCTTTGTTTTGGGTCCGGTTTGGATTAGATTAAGTATGTTGGTTCATCATGAACCGAAACAAACCCCCACCTACCACCACCCCTTCATTTAAAGCCCATCTCCTTTCTCTCTCCTCATTACTTCACCATTACTCTTCTTACACTTCTTCTTCTTCCTCATAAACTCTTCCCCACCTACTCAGCCGCCAAGGCAAGTGCCAAACTTGCTTCATGATGAAATCCCAGTTTTATTGTTCCATCATCTTCCTTACTAAATCTTAAGCCTCTTTAGTACTTAGTATTTTTAATTTCCATGGTTCATTTCTTGTAGATCTAAGTTTAATGCATTTTCGGATTTCTTAGATTTTGATCTAGTAAACTTTGTTATCTTCAAGATTTGATAGTTCCATGTTGTAGAGAATTTTGTTCTACCCCATTTTGACCTATGGAAGTCCGGATTTGGGCTTGGAATGAAGGATTTATGGAGCTTAGAAGCAATGACTTCCCATGGTTCTTTTTCTCAGAAAAGTGGAGAAGAAGAACAGTGCTTGACCGCATGAGTTTTCATGCGGCAAGTCTCCCTTGGCCGCATGGGCTTAGTCAGCCGCATGGGCTTGGTTAGCCGCATGGGCTTAGTCAGCCACATGAGCTTGATCGGCCGCTTGCCGCATAAAGATCAGCCCGAGCCGTATAGAGTTATCTGACCGCGTGACTTCTCAGCCGCATATAGGCTTGCACCCATTTCAGCCGCATGGCGCTGATCATTCTCAGCCGCATGGCGCCGCGTGAATTCTCAGCCGCATATAGGCTTGCACCTATTCAGTCGCATGGAATTTTCCTTGGCCGCAGGGGAGCATGTTACCCTTAGCCGCATGAGACCCCCCTAGTTCCTAGCCGCATAAGGCTTCGCTAATTTGGCCGTATGGAATCGCCCTTGTCCGACCGCATGGGACCATTCATTTTCGGCCGCATGGAATCACCCTTGTCCAGCCGCATGTAACCCAAGTCTCGCGAGCCGCGTGAACTCTGACCCTAATGCCTTTTTGACTGATTCTTGTTCCAAATTGCCATTGATTAGCATTGATTGACATTTATTAACATTATTATTATCTTGACATTAATTGTTGCCTTGACAGTTATTTAACATTAGTTGACATTAATAAACAAGGATTGTCATCTTAATTTAATAATTGATCATGCGTTCCTAGTTGGAACTAAGAGACTGGCTAGTCGTCCTATTAAATTGAATGAATGAGACACGTTCATATTATGAACTATTGTAATCGACTGGCTGATCCTGAATATTGGCATACAGACACATGCATGTTTTAATTTATTTATTTATTTTACAAAAGCAGCATGTGTACCGTATGGTCAAGGCATGATTATTCCGTGGTTAGTTTTGATTGTTGTATTACGCTATGTAAGACCTACAACCTAACCGCATGGGTATCGTTGTAGAGTTGTGCATATCGTACCCCGTACGAAAGTACTCATTTGAATGACCATGATCCACGACATAGGATTTCGCTTAACATAGAGGCTATTAAGTTAAATAAAATAATGATTGCATGGAGAGAATGGATTCCCGAGTTCTTATATAGCAGTCCTCTTGGGATTAGTAGTACCCGACAGGTCGGCTGGTCCCCACAGATACTGTAAATCTGTCACACGGGCAGGGAGCGGTATCTGGTTATATTATTTATTGTATATTGTATATTGATGACGGGCGTCCCGCTGGGACTCGTCTAATTCATGATTGGCGTAATTGATTGACTGGATAGACTAGCCTTGCTTGCACATAGTAAGAACTGAGGAATCCCTATTGTATTATTCCAGGATAACTTGGAACTCACAGTAGCAATCCGTAGTAGTTGCATGGCCGTTTAAATTGATTTGTTTGTGTATTGTCCCTACTCTGATGACTAACTAAGATGATCTGAATATCAGGACATGACGGGCCAACTTCTGTCCTTGTTTGGTTGGGAGGTTGGTTCGAAGTGTCGTGATGTGATGTGAATCCCAGTAGCCAGCAGAGACCTATTTATTATGTTCCTATTACTGGTTTTATTCCTCATATCGTGCTTCCTTGCGGTACTTGCTATTAGAGGTCTAACCTCTCTGGTTTTGCATGGCCAGATTTAGAGCCGGTTCCCGAGGATCCAACTTACTTCTACCTCCAAGATGGTCAATACTAGAGAGATGATCGCAGAAGGACTCGAGTGGGTTTCTTACTTCCCCGCTCGTTTTGTTATCTACTTTATACTTTGCCGTTTGGCACCGACATGTTAGTCGGATTGTCTTGTACTTACTTTTGTATAATTGTAACTAAAGTCAGGCTGCAGCTGATAAACAATTGTGTATACTTTGCTACATCCTCTGGCGATATTTTTGTAAAGCCAGATATCAAGAACATTTTGACTGAGCGTTTGGGACGCCTTACTGCTTTATCTTACATGTTCTCTATTTCTGTTTCTTGTTTGAATGATTGAGACAATAGATGTGAAGTGACCATAGTAAGACTTTCATGTAGTATGCACCCACTCGTCTTTTAGACAGCATTGATCGTATTATACGGTATTCATCTACCCGTAATTGTCACGCCCCAGAACCAGAATACTGGAGAGCGGGGGCAGACATAGCCAGCTACGTATAGTGCAACCCACCTCGCTATATGGTCACGGATGTCTAGGATACATGAGGGTTTAACTACAAGCCAGCAGTCTCCTAAGGTCATGAACAAGCCTATTGTCTCAATCACAAGCAAGTAAGTAAGGTTACAAGATGTATGATCATTAAATATACAATAATAAGACGTCCCAAATATTACATATTCAGCTGATCATGAAGCTAGTCGTACAAAATGTCAGGACTAGCAAGAGTTTAGTCATACCTGATCAACCCTAGGATCTGTTAATCATGTTACAGCCCGTAGGCAGACAGTAAGTAAAAGTGCAATCGAGCTAACACGTGCTCGTCGGCTAAACGCCTCAAAAGAATAATTTTACAATAAAGTGGGAGGACAAAAAGAAATCTACTCGTTGCCAGGGTTACGCCTGGTGGTCACCATCTGGCTGGAAGTTAGGTGGATCCTCTGGAGCTACTCCGATATCTGGCCATACAAAACCGGCTGGGTCAGACCCCAGTAAGAGCAAGTGCCACAAAGGAGGCTTCACTTAGAAACTAAAACCAGCATATAGTAAGGAACTTTAAAGTTAAATTATCAGAAATAACAACAATAATTGAGTACGAGGAAACCATTCAAGTAGCCAGACTACAACCCTTAAACCAAACAAGGACCGGGGTTGCAATCCTTCACCTGAATGGAAATCCGTCTCAAATATTATGGATAAGGTAATAAGACAATAAACGAAGAGAAGACACAGAACTGCTCCGGGAGCCAGGTTACAACCCTTAAACCAAACAAGGACCGGGGTTGTAACACTTCGCCTGAACAGAACTGGACTCCTGATCTTTATTGTTAAGGCTATTATAGATAATCATGTTGCTGAAGTAAGATAAAACATAACAAGCATGGCACAGGGTACAAATAAGACAATAACCGAAGGGAAGGCACAGAACTGCTCCGGGAGCCAGGTTACAACCCTTAAACCAGACAAGGACCGGGGTTGTAACCTTTCGCCTGAACAGAACTGGTCCCCCGATCGTTATTGTTAAGGCAAGCATCAATAATCATGTCTTGTCACGATCTTACACATGATCAGGATAAGACTAAGCTGGAATAACTTCATCCAATCAATCACGGCCAATCAAAAGTACGGCTTGATACTTTAACTAGCTAAGGTTATCACAGGCCTAGTTACTAGCAAGATGCAATGAGATTATCCCAACAGCCACAAGCCCTGCAGACCATCCAAGTTATCCAGGTCGAAGGTCCGTTTATGAAAGGTGCACCACATGACTGTGTGCTGGAAGTGTGCCCTACTCGTCGGTAGGCTACAAGTCCACTTAATGCGCCCAGATAACGGGATTGCCTGTAGCTGGGAATCTCTTCATGTCTACTGAATTATTCTAGTTTATTACTCTTAGTTAATTGCAGTAGGTATCCCTGGCCGTGGTACTCAGGGATCCTATCCTAGACATGATGCAAGACAATACTGGTTTATTGTGCAAACGCAATCATCCACGGTGTCCAGGTTAGTCATTCTTGTCAGGTCGTGTCACGTTAGCCGTTGCAACAGCAATTCGAGATAATCATGTCAGGTATGCTTGTCCTGCCATGTCGTGTTCAATTTTTATTAACAAACCTATTAAATAAATTCGTGATTATCAAGTTCATGACAAAAGGAGTAAGGATATAAAATGGACGTAAAATATCTAATAAAATATTAATATACAGGGCTATAGAAGAGCCAAGCTTAAGGAAAATAAAACCAAAGTGACATGCTGACATAAGACCAAGTCAGCCAAAGGCCATACGCTCAGTGCAAAAGTCATACGCTCAGGTCAGGCTACGCTCAAGTCAGGCTACGTTCAGGTAAGCGTACGCTCAGGTAAGCCTACGCTCAGGTAAGCCTACGCTCAGGTAAGCCTACGCTCACAAGGGGCAGCGTATGAGGTCCATACGACTCCTTGTCACACAAGTGAGCGTATGCAAGGCATACGCTCCAAAAAGGCAGCGTATGAACTTCATACGACTCCTTGTCACACAAGTGAGCATATGCAAGTCATACGCCTCCAAAAGGCAGCGTATGGACTCCATACAACTCCTTGTCAAGCAAGCGAGCGTATGGACTCCATACGACTCCTTGTCAAGCAAGCGAGCGTATGCGAGTCATACGCTTCCAAAAGGCAGCGTATGGGGTCTACTGCGCTGCGCTAAAGAGCACGCACAGCTCAGTGACGCAAGCTAAAAAGCTCGCGCACTGCTCAATGTCTTCTCCAAACAGCAAGAACTCCATGGTTGAACTCAAAGCTTCCAAAGTCCATAACTTGGTCAAAACAAGTCCAAATCCAACTTTCCAAAGGTCAAAATTGGGTAGAATGAAATTCTCTACCACATGGAACCATCAAAACTTGAAAATAAGGAAGTTTAATAGATAAAAACCATGAAAATCCGAAAATGACTAAATTCTAGATCTACAAAAATCTAAGCTTCAAAATAGAAAATGACAAGTTCTAATGTAGATTAGAAAGTTGCAAAGAAGAGGTTAGAACAATAAAATAGTGGGTTTCCTCATGAAGCAAGATTGCACTTGCCTAGGCTAGGGTTTTCTTGGTTGGTGGTGGAGAGTAATGAAGAAAAAAGGAAATAATGAGGAGAGAGAATGGAAAGAGGTTAATAAATGGGGTTGGTTGTGGTAAGTAGGGGGTTCACCCTTAGTTCATGATGAACCAAGGCTAATCAAGCATAGCCGAACCAACCCAAGCCAACCCAAACCAAGATGAACCATGGCCTAATACGAGATAAAATACGTACACGTATTCTTAAATACGTAATACGAACAACAGGCATTACAGTAATACGTAGCTGGCTGAGTCATTCTCCCGCTCTCCAGTATTCTGGTTCTGGGGCGTGACACCAAAACCTTGAACAAGGGTTGAGGGTCCCGAAATGCTTGTCACTGAGGTTACTTTAGGCGTATAGGAGATAAAGTATGATTTATCTCTCAAGATAGTGTGAGTCATTCCACTATCAACCAGATAATCTACTGCCCCGTGGTCCATACCTATAAGTAAAAAAATTAAAGTTTGTCACACGTTTGAGGAAAGTGCTCGAAATAGAACTTTAATTTATCGAGAAAACAGAAAATACAAACCACCAAAAGTTTTATGACTTAAATCAAATATAGAGAGAAAATGGAGATTCATTCTTCCATTTCTGCTATAAAATCGGGGGTCTCAAGATTTAGATTTTCGTACTCGTTGACCAGATTTGCTTCGGCCCGGCGCCCCTTATGATAGTTATCAACTTCTTGGGGGGTCGCCCTGCAAGTCCGTTGCATATGACCATAAGCACCACATTTGTAGCAGAGAGTAGGCGCTTGGCCTTCCACTCTCGCTTTGGGACGACTGGCCCGTTGGTTCTTACCATGAGACTGCCTAGGAGTCAAAGGTCCTTGGTTCTTGTTAGAACCTCGCTTTAGGTGGCGAGACTTAAACTCGTCTATGTTCCTTGGTTGGGACGACTGGCCCTTGTCTCATTTCCACCGTAGATTTGGTCCACAGAGAGCGTTTGCATCAGACATTGGAATTGTCTTTGTTCCAGCAGGACGAAAATTATTGTTTCTCATTAAAATGAGACTGTTCTTCTCGTCTAGTAAAAGCTGGGTGATGAGCTCGGGAAACTTGGTGAACTTAGACTGACGGTATTGCTTCTGGGGCAAGTTATCAGTGGAAGGAAATGTGGTGTATGTTTTCTCCAAAAGATCACTGTCGGTTAATATCTCACCGCAGTATTGGAGAAGTGATCGAATCCTGCAGACTTCATTGTTGTAATCAGTTACACTTTTGAAGTCTTGGAAGCGCAGGTTCAACCAGTCATGGCGTGCTTCAGGTAGCCATATGGTCTTCTGGTGGTCGAAGCGCTCTTTCAGAGAGTCCTATAGCGTCTTCGGCGAGGAAATTTTAATGAACTCCGCCTTCATGGCGTCAGATAAATGCCTGCGGAATAGAATCATCGCTTTGGCGTTCATTGAGCGAGTGACTTCCACTTCACGCTCTTTCTCGTTATAGATGACGTCCAAGAGGCCCTGCGCATCTAGATGGTTCTGAATGTCTTGCGTCCAGTCCAAGTAGTTCTTGCCAGAGCCTTCAAGGATGGGAAAATCAATCTTGATCGACATTTTTCTACAACAGGAGAAAAATCTTGATCAGTCATCATATAAAACGACAGGTTTATATGGATTTGGTTTGCATAAGTAACAACAAACAATTGTAGATAAAACAATGGTTTTGAAAAAACAATTTTTGTTAAAAAAATCCTCTTATAACGATCGACGGGCCGATATAGAGGCAAATTATTTGCTTGTAAAAATGCATAAGTATAAATACAATTTGAGAAAAAAATAATTTTCGGTCAACCCCATTCGGTAGCTCTACGTGAATATGACCAGGCGAGAAAATGAGGGAGGAGGGTCACCAGGGACCTCTTAAGAACCAAGCCCCAAGTTCTTTCTGACATCATACCCAAATAGGTGAGCCTATTCGGAGAGACTTCGTAAAAAAAAATTTAATTGTAAGAATAAATAAGATTTTTCAAGAAATTCACACTATTTACGAACTGTGCAAAATATGTGACAATTTAGTGCGTGCTCAAAATGAGCGTTGCTTTTGAAAAAAATTAGCCAAAAATTTTATTTTTGAAGGCCCAAATTTGGCGGTGCCAGAATTTGTTTATGTAGCCAAAACCATTTTTCAAATTTTTCAAGTTTGTTTTTTTCGTAATTACGCAAAAAAAACGTACAACATAAGCAAGCAACATCACACAAAAGAATTGGTGCCTAAGCAAGCGGCACAAAAAAATGTCAACTATTTTTTCGACGTCTAATGAAGCGACGCCAAAAAAATAGCGAGAAAAAAAAATACAATTTTTACTACCCATCTTTTACAATAATTCACTGAGTAACATAAAGAAAAAAAATGCTACTGAGGTGCTTGTCGGGGCGCAGATGGCACTGAGGCGCTCGCCGGGGCGCTCCAAATCCATCATTACCAAAAAAAATGTTAGCATCTAAAATTTCTTTTTCAACATGAAAATTTGCTATCAAAAATTTATTTCCTCAGAAATTAACTAACAAATATTTTTTTTTTCAAAAAAAACTAGTATGTTAAAGGCTAGATTATAGCAAAGTTAAAAATCATAAGCAAAATTTATTTTTGAATATTTTTTTAAGATACATACAGTTTGATAAAAATTCAACTTGCATTGTTGCTACAAAGCATGTTAATTCCTGTTTTTTTCTTTCAACCTCCATATACGGATTACTGCAATGCGTTTAACTAAATTTGAGTGCAGTCAAATATCTAGTTCACACAAGAATCATTAGTAGGTCAACTAGAATAAATAGCACTAGGAAAACCATTCGAAATTCACAATAAAAATTCTGTCCTTACAGGATTCAAGCCTGAAATAAGACAGTCAGTACCAAGACATCTAGCAATTGTGAATTATCCTAATGAAGCACTTGTAGCTACTAATCCGCATTATGATAATTTTACCTTTCTTACCGTACGGTGGAAGAAGGTGATAAAACGATCGGTACGTCGGGTTTCCGGTGTTGCACGAGCAACGTGCTGATAACGTGTCGTAAGGCAAAAGCTCAAACACACGGAGACGAAGCTTTTTCGTATATTATCAACCACAAAAGTGCATATTACAAGCTATCCCAACCTCTCTTTATATAGGGAGAGAGGTTGGGGGTTATGAAGAAACGAAAGGCCAAAGGATTTTTGTATGTTACAAGGAGATAAAATTGTAAGCCCCTGTTTTTCAAATTTCATTTTAATTAGTGTTAATTAATTTTTAATGTCAATTTTAGCCTTAAAATAATTATTTAGATTTTTAAGAATTTTTTTAGAATTTTTAAATGATTTTAAATGAGTTTTAAAATACAAAAATATTAATTTGTAATTTTCTAAATTGTTTTAATATTATTCTATAATTTTTAGATTTGTTTTTATATCAGTATGCAATTAGTGAAATGTCTTAAAGTGTGGAATGTAAATTATATTTGCATTTATACTCTGTTAGGGGCCTAGTTATAATAACCTAAACTCTAGGGGCCCTAATGCTAAACCGCCATCAACCCCCCCACGACCTCGGCCACCTGGCCCCGACGACCAGCCGCCATTTTCGGCCAGCGCACGACCGCCCGACCGACCTAGGACCGCCTCAACCCCCTATTTAAACCCCCCCTTCGACTCCCCAGACCGAGCCCTAACCCTAAACCACTACGACGACCACCCCCGACCACCGTAGAGCTTCAACTCCGACGAAAACCCTAGTCGTAGCCCTAGCTTCGACGAACTTCCCCGTCCAGCCTCCACATTTGACGTCGTCGCCTTCGACCACCACCATTCGATGCGCCCGACCAAGGCGAAAGCGTCGCCACCCGAGCGCCACCGTCCCGACCGCTCCTCAGCCCGCCAGCACCCTCGAAATCTCCCTTCGACGACCGGACACGTGAGTAACAGAGCTCTTCTCGTGTCATCCGTGTCCCGAAGCCACGTGCGTGGTTCGCCAGGACACGGGGACACTAGTCCAGTGTTTGGACACGTGAATTAGCATTCGTACATGTCGTGCATAGCACGGGCACGTAGAAATCCTGTATCCCTAACTGTCCGGACACATGATCGATTTTATTATTTTTTTTATATAATGTTTAACCTAACCTAAATAAAACTAATCTAAGCCTAACCATAACACAACCAGCGGGTTGACCCCCTGGCCAGCCTGACCCGACTTAAACCCCCCCCGCCCCCCCCCCCCCCCCCCCCCCCCCCCCCCCCCCCCCCCCCCCCCCCCCCCCCCCGCGCTCTGGCTCGAGTTCGAGCCCCCTAACTGCTTTTTCTTTTCTGTTATATATATATATTTATATATATATGTATATACATATATTTGTATATATATATGTATTATTATACTATATTATATATATATATGTACTGTATTTGTATATATATATATATATATATATATATATATATATATATATATATATATATATATATATATATATATATGTATTTGTATATATATATATATAAATATATATATATATATATATATATATATATATATATATATATATATATATATATATATATATATTTTTGTATATATATATATATATATATATATATATATATATATATATATATATATATATGTTATATATAGTACTTTATTATAATGTATATGTATGTATATGTATATATATGTATTTATGTACATATATGTATAGATGTACATATGTTCTTGTGTATATATTTTTATAGTTAGTAATTTTTATATATATATATATATTTGTATTTATATAATGCATATGTATATATGTATATATTTTCATGTGTATATATTATTATATATATACTTTATAATTAAGTGTTTCCTTATATATATATATATATATATATATATATATATATACTTTATAAATTAAGTATTTCCTTATACATATATATATGTACTTTTTACATATGTATGTATATATTCACTATGCATAATTTTACCTTATCAAATATTAATATTTATTTTGTACTTTTTACCAATTTATATTTTAGTGTATTTATATTACTGCAACCATTTGGTGTCCAAGCCTAGCATGAGTTTTTGGGCCCAAATGTGTTTTCACACATTCAAGATTTGTACAAGTCATATTGGACTTGATTCATGGCCTTGGGTCCTGTATTTGAACTTTGGTTCAAATTATGTACATGGACAAAATACGCAGATAATTAATTATTTAATTTTAATTGTGTGCAATGCTGTTTTTGGATTTCTATAAATACTTAAAGTACTGTTAAAATTCTGAAAAAATAGTATTTAGATACTATGTTAACTTAGCTAATTTAGTATAATTTTTATAGTATTTAATTTACAGTTTTGCCACTAGTTTGGCATATGAAACCAAAACTCATTTTCTGTATACTTAAGAAAACTGATTTTTTATAAAATACTTGTACTGTTTATAAATTCCAGAAAAATTATAATAAATTTCTATGATTAACAAGGATCATTTTGGTACTTTACTTTAAGTAAAAATAAGCTTTTTGTCTATCTCAAAAATTGTTGAAACACAATGATCTTTTGATTTATTTATTGATTAATTACGACTTGTAACTTTTGTGTTACTTTGAGTTTTAGCCGTGTTGAACCTCACCCCTTGTAATGCCCCACTCCGTATCGATGCATTATGATGAGTCGTTGACTCGAAGAGTTACGTTGGCCAAAGGTGAGCTTTGAGTCGGTTGGAATATATGAATCGAATCGATGCAAAGGATAAGTTCCGTTTGAGCAAGTGCTGATTTTAGTTGATCTGGTGTGCAGGCTATGCCTTTATGCTGGATTACGGATCGTGGTATGGGCGCGATAGGCCAAGTCAACCGAGTAGTTCAAAGGAATGGCTAAGTCCGGGAGTTAGCTATGCGATCGAGTTATGGAAGCGAGATGCTTCAATCGGCGAAACGGCAAGGCGTATCGGCTTAAGGTGGGCGGGTTCTTGACTCTCTCTCCCTATTCCTTCACGTCTAATAAAATATGTTATGGTATGCGTAAGATGTTATCAAGTTAGCGAGCGTGGCTCGGCGAGTAAGTGTCTGAATAGGCGTTGAACACTAAGGTAGAACATTGAACAATCGAACAATTGAAGCGACGTGCATCAAGTGCACGGGTCGCGGTAGGACATGATGGTAGAACATTGAAAGACAACATCGAGATGTGCATCATGTGCACGGCTCCGAAAACATTGAACCCTAGGCGTAGAACATTGGTTATGGTGCTGAGCGTGCCTTTGTGCACTTAAGCTACAAAAAGACTAAGTAACTACGGAGTTAGGCTATGTGAACAACTTACGAATGGTACGCATGAATATGAGTACGAGACAACTAAGCCGTTGGGCGTCGTGCATCAATATGGATGTGTTAGGGCATAACGCCGACGGAGCTCCCCATGTGAATGGTGGATTATGTATACGAGATGCGACTATGTTTATGAGGCAGACTATGTTTATGGAATACGAGATCGGTTGGTATGCTATGGATTGTATGCTATGGTACGTATTGCATGGTCAATGGACTCGGATGGCCCGTGCACGGGTGCGGCTTCCCTCGAACGGTTACGCCGGGGCGCCGGGACCGTTCGGCCTAGGAGGGAATTATGTGTGGTATTTATGGTGCACAACATTCGGACGGATTACGACCGTCCAGTGCTGTGATAAGCTATGATGTCCGTAAGTTTGGGATCCTTCGGATACTGGGCTAGCAACCCGTATCGAAGCGATTGTAGGCTTACACATATGAGATGCCAAGTCCATTACGGTGCGAAACACCGTGACCTTCATATAGATAGGGCCGGTGGGCTGAGATGAGAGCTGGGTGCAGGCGCAGGACCTGCCACCCATTATGCATATGTTTACGTGTATGATTGGTCGGTTGTACGAATCGTATGTTTGCTTATGCTAAGTTCTAACCACTGCAGGCTAAGGGAAACGGGACGGAGATGAGCACGAACACTATATTTATGTTTCAGATTATGTCTAACTGTATCTGCTGCAGGAATACGGTGTGGGACACATTTAAGATATGTTGCTATACGATTGAATGTTGCCATGAAACTGATCCTAAGGCTAAATAGAAATATCACCAATAATAATGCATGTTCCACTAAATGATTTAGTGTTTGGTATGGGTGCGAGCGGGTCTTGATCAGTGCGAAGTGAGGACGAAAGTACTAATCCCCCACTAGTTTATGTGCAGGCTCAGGTTATGATCGGCTCGGGGCGGAGCTTAGCTTAGACGTGCCGAGGCATGGAGTCCTTGGCGTTCAAGAGGAGCTACCGCTCATGCGTTCGGACTTACGACATGGAGATGTTCGGCCGAAGACTACTTGGTGGCTATAAAGAGGCATAATGTATGGAACAATATAATCCTTTGTGAGCTAGAGAGATCATGAGCGTTGTAGCCAATTGGCATATTAAGTTGGGCTATTCAGAGCCTTTGTAATCTTCAGTTCAAAATCAATAAAAGAGATTCTTATGTTTTACTTTGTTTCTTCCGCTGTAAATGTTATCAAATTGAGATAGTTCTACGTGAACCTGTTATCTTGCCTTGCACGAGCGCAACTCCAGGCTCGTGCGGCATCACGCCCCAGCGAGGACGATGATTCGGGTAAAATCTAGCGAGGACGAGCAATTTCCCGGATCGGGGCGTGACAAGTTGGTATCAGAGCGGTTCCATTCTCTGGATCGTGCACGAATCTCTTTGACCCTCAGTTGCTTCGCTATCGAAATCAGTTGACTCTAAGTTGTTTCCGCAACCACATGGCTCATGGATCTGCTCGACGCTACATTGGATGTTCCATACAATAAGTCTATATTAAGTCCGTACGTCTGCCACAAGTATGTCGTGACTATCACGCTATCTCCGGGTGCCATCGGAGAGTGTTGGTTGCACGAAGTGCAACGAGTTATGGAATGCTGATCACACGAAATGCAACAAATATGGTGATGTTGGTTGCATGAAGTACAACGATGTGTGTGGTCGGTCGCACGAAGTGCGAGGAGCTATGTGTTATCGGTCGTACGGGGTACGAGAAGATATGTGTTGTAGGTTGCACGAAGTACAACGGGTCGATATGTGAGGCGATGCGTGTTATGTTGCTATGAGAATGGTTATGTGTTGTTGGTTGCACGGAGTGCAGCAAGTCGCGAATCGTTCGTTGCATCGGTGCAACGAGTCGGCATGGTAGGATGCGTGTTATATGGCTATGGGGATGGATAGCGATATGTTAAACGAGATTGAGTAAAGACCTTAAGTATTGAGGATGAGTTGTTGCACGAGTTGCAATGAGCGAGATTGAAAGATCGTGGATGCGATAATAACGAGTCGAGATGGTCGCTAAGTTGGGTTGAGTAGGCGAACGTGTATGTTGGCCATATGTCGCCTTGAGCTTTGAATAAGCGAATATTGCGGGTGTGATCGATATGATCGCTAAGATACGGTTAGATTGAATGTGTGTCAAACATGAGCTAACGTTAGAGCTGGGATCGGAAGGATCGCCATACGAGATAGTTGATTGAGGAATAGATGTCGGACCTATGCGGAGTGCGATGTCGAGTAATGACTTGATTTCGAGTGGTATATACAATACCAATTATGCGATCAGTATAGCGAAGTATTGTATCGATAAAGATAGGCTCGATTCTGAGTGGTATATGGAATACCACTTAACGATAGCGATGTTAAGCCGATCGGTGACTTGCGATAGGTTATGTCGAGATGATTATGTTGTTACGATATGTTTGTCCTCAACGGACGAAGTAGTACCGAGACTCGAGTAGAAATGACTTGATAGAAGTCGATGCTAGTATGCTTCGATGAATTGAGTTGAATAATTATGTGAGGAATTGCATCTATGGATGATGCGTCGGATGAGAGTCGTTAAGCGTAAGTCGGACGATAGGCTGAGCATATGCGAAAGAATGTTACGTTGAGGAAATGGTCGACCCGGTCGAACGTACGTGAGTTAGTACGAAAGCTTGTTCGAAACGTGTTGAGTAGGTACGAAGAAATCGTACGAACGAAATTGGGTTAGTGCGATGAATCGGTAGCACGATGTGGAAGTGCGAGTTAGGGATATGAGAATGAACATGCGAATTGGAAATTGTGTTATGATTTTGGTAGTAAGTTATAACGGAATGAATCTTGATAAGTGCGAGACTTGATTCGTATTCGAGTTCGGATAATGGCAATAATTGCAACGAGTTTGAGCTTATGAGAAAGGAAGATGTTCAAGTTATGTATATCGACGATGGTATTGAGGCGTATCAAAGACGATATGCAATAACTCGGGGATACTCTGATCGAATGAACGAAAATTATGTTGAGTATTGTTGTTGGATGAATAAGATGCAAGTTAAGTTGATGTCGATTTGGATGACAATGATAGGAATGCTTCGGAGAATTTGAGAACGGATGGATATTGCTTGGATGAAAATGAAAGTGTTTGGATTGCTTCGCGGATAACCACTATGTTGACATTCTTGTCTTGAACGAGCGCAACACCAGCCTCGCACATGCGTCACGTCAATTAGGACGATCATTCCGCGTGAGCGCTGGTATGGTGATTCATCCAGTGGGGATGATCGAACTTGTAAGGCGTGGCAATTTGATATGGACTTGTGGTTTGATGCGAAAGTTGTTTGAGGATGGTTTCGAAGAGTATGGAATGTGTCGGACTGTGATTACGGATAGGTAAACTCGGATTTGAGGCGGGTAGATGTCATATGACAAGCGAAGATGGTCGACGGTAATACACGAATGACTCGAGTAGTAACGGCATGCAATGTGCATAAGTGATTCAAATAGTTAACGGCGCATCAGTTGCGCAGGGATAGATGGACTATGGATTGGTATGTCAGATTTGGGTAAAGTCCAATAGGAAGTATCGCGAATTGATTTGGCTCCGCGATAGGATATAGCATGGTTCGTTGTAACTGTCCCTCGTTGATGATCTTCAATTATCGAGCGTAGTTTCGGGGCAGATGACCCTAGAAGACTTGACCGCCAAATCAAGTGAATGTGGGAAACCGTAGGACGACCCTATAGAAGTCGAACAAGAAATTCGTCGAAGATGAAAGATGATGTAGTGCATGTTGAGGATAAGTCTAAGCGATCGAGTATCGTATTTCGAAAGTTAGCGAGTAGCCTTCGACTAGATCGAGACGAATAAAAAAGTTATGATCGATCGAATGAGTGCGTAAGTAGACTTGGTTGGTCGGCGATCGAATGGATGTCGAAGAACGTGCTTAGCATAGCGACGCGGTAAGGCGATTGCAAGAATTCTGTAATGCACGAGAGCGACGGATAGTAGAACGACCCTAAGAGTTATGTCGTTGATCGGGTTGAGTAACGGTTAGGCTATGTGTGTTGAGCGCACGATCTATGTTACGAAATGAACTAGTCGGGATTGAATCGAAGATTGAGTAAAGGATTCGTACTCGGTCGAGTATCGAAGATAAGCGTATCGTAAGAGACCTTGGGTCGGAAAGATTGTTGCCTTTGAGCATCGTAGACTCAAGTTGACCTCTTGTGTCGGGAGAGATTAAGCATGATGTCTGGATAAGTTACCTAGCGGGGGTAGCCCCAGACGCAATGCGCGGGTAGAGCGAGAACGTGAATCATATATGGATAGTTGTGTGCGAGACTTAGTACGGATTGTAGACAAAGAAATTTGTGATATGTTGACATAGTCCATGTTGTTAAGGCTAAATGTTATGAACGATTGGATGAAAGACTTGGGTTATATGAGAGATAGGAAACGGTTGGGCGAGCAGGCGTTGCAGAGAATTGTTGTGATCGGATGCGCAATGACTCGATGCAATGCGAGTGTTAGGTGGCCGGCGAGAAACTTACGAGATCGAAGATATGGTTGAATTAAGTTATGTGCAAGATGTTAGAAGATGATCGCATATTATGGGATGATGCATACGAAGAGTATTTTGGGAATAAGGCGCTAAGATATGACTAAGTCGAGTACGGACCGATGGATGCTTGAGGATTTAAGTTGAGCTTGTTAGTTGTCCCGATATCCTACAACTGAGCTTGGCTGAAATGCATATATTGGTGGGACACCTAAAATATGTGTATGATCTAAACTAAGTTGTATGATTCAACGATAGTAGCACGAGATCGTGAAGCGATCTATGCGAGGCACTTGGATTAAGTGTTGGTTTCGGTTCGAGGACGAACCTGATTTTGAGTGGTATATTATATAATGCCCCGCTCCGTATCGGTGCATTATGATGAGTCGTTGACTCACGTTCGCCAAAGATGAGCTTTGAGTCGGTTGAAATATATGAATCGAATCGATGCAAAGGATAAGTTTCGTTTGAGCAAGTACTGATTTTAGTTGATCTGGTGTGCAGGCTATGCCTTTATGCTGGATTACGGATCGTGGTATGGGCGCGATAGGCCAAGTCAACCGAGTAGTTCAAAGGAATGGCTAAGTCCGGAAGTTAGCTATGCGATCGAGTTATGGAAGCGAGATGCTTCAATCGACAAAATGGCAAAGCGTATCGGCTTAAAGTGGGCGGGTTCTTGACTCTCTCTCCCTATTCCTTCACGTCTAATAAAATATGTTATGGTATGCGTAAGATGTTATCGAGTTAGCGAGCGTTGCTCGGCGAGTAAGTGTCTGAATAGGCGTTGAACACTAAGGTAGAACATTGAACAATCGAACAATTGAAGCGACGTGCATCAAGTGCACGGGTCGCGGTAGGACATGATGGTAAAACATTGAAAGACAACATCGAGATGTGCATCATGTGCACGACTCCGAGAACATTGAACCCTAGACGTAGAACATTGGTTATGGTGCTGAGCGTGCCTTTGTGCACTTAAGCTACGAAAAGACTAAGTAACTACGGAGTTAGGCTATGTGAACAACTTACGAATGGTACGCGTGAATATGAGTATGAGACAACTAAGTCGTTGGGCGTCGTGCATCAATATGGATGTGTTGGGGCATAACGTCGACGGAGCTCCCCATGTGAATGGTGGATTATGTATACGAGATGCGACTATGTTTATGAGGTAGATTATGTTTATGGAATACGAGATCGGTTGGTATGCTATGGATTGTATGCTATGGTACGTATTGCATGGTCAATGGACTCAGATGGCCCGTGCACGGGTACGGCTTCCCTCGAACGGTTACGCCGGGGCGTCGGGACCGTTCGGCCTAGGAAGGAATTATGTGTGGTATTTATGGTGCACAACATTCGGACGGATTGCGACCGTCCAGTGCTGTGATAAGCTATGATATCCGTAAGTTTGGGATCCTTCGGATACTGGGCTAGCAACCCGTATCGAAGCGATTGTAGGCTTACACATATGAGATGCCAAGTCCATTACGGTGCGAAACACCGTGACCTTCATATAGATAGGGCCGATGGGCTGAGATGAGAGCTGGGTGCTGGCGCAGGACCTGCCACCCATTATACATATGTTTACGTGTATGATTGGTCGGTTGTACGAATCGTATGTTTGCTTATGCTAAGTTCTAACCACTGCAGGCTAAGGGAAACGGGACGGAGATGAGCACGAACACTATGTTTATGTTTCAGATTATGTCTAACTGTATCTGCTGCAGGAATACGGTATGGGACACATTTATGATATGTTGCTATACGATCGAATGTTGCCATGAAACTGATCCTAAGGCTAAATAGAAAGATCACCAATAATAATGCATGTTCCACTAAATGATTTAGTGTTTGGTATGGGTGCGAGCGAATCTTGATCAGTGCAAAGCGAGGACGAAAGCACTAATCCCCCACTAGTTTATGTGCAGGCTCAGGTTATGATCGGCTCGGGGCGGAGCTTGGCTTGGACGTGCCGAGGCATGGAGTCCTTGGCGTTCAAGAGGAGCTACCGCTCATGCGTTCGGACTTACGACATGGAGATGTTCGGCCGAAGACTACTTGGTGGCTATAAAGAGGCATAATGTATGGAACAATGTAATTCTTTGTGAGCTAGAGAGATCATGAGCGTTGTAGCCAATTGGCATATTAAGTTAGGCTATTCAGAGCCTTTGTAATCTTCAGTTCAAAATCAATAAAAGAGATTCTTATGTTTTACTTTGTTTCTTCCGATGTAAATGTTATCAAATTGAGATAGTTCTACATGAACCTGTTATCTTGCCTTGCACGAGCGCAACTCCAGGCTCGTGCGGCATCACGCCCAGCGAGGACGATAATTCGGGTAAAATCTAGCGAGGACGAGCAATTTCCCGGATCGGGGCGTGACACCCCTCACTAGTGTAAAGACCCTAGAAAGTTAGTTAAAGTAGTGTGTCACCCCACATTGGTCTCCTATGCCAGAGTTATCATTTTGGCTAGGTGCCCAGTCACAAGCTGTGTTGCACCAATTAGTGTCCTAGTGTTTTAGCTTAGTGTAAAAACTAAGTTTATGTATTTATTTCTACAGTGACGAGTTACCAGACATCTATAGCACTTTTATCGCAGCTTGCTTTGCTTTGCTTTGCTAGAGGCAAGTACTTTCTACAAACTTTACATATATTTACATAAATGAACTGCAAATTCCACCATGTTAAATGCTGATCCTTGGGGTAGCAAGTTAAAATATCACATGTTGTATTTTCCATTACTACCATGCTTAGAACTGTCTTTATGTATCTCTCACATGATAGAATATGGGTTATGGGGAAACTAGTAGTTGAGTACGTGATCATGCCTCCATTATCGTACCGAGCAAAGTTTCATTCTATATGATACTGCGCCGTAGGCCATTATCCAGCATTTCTGTACGGAGGTACACCTATGCCTGTACACTTGTACGTATGTACATTTCATTTACATGTGCCCCAGTACTTTGTACATCTATTGACCGATCACGTACCTGCTACAGTTTTAAACATTACATATACATCTGTCTCTATGACATATGTGTCCTTGCCATGATAGATTGTGTGATGCCATGTTTCCAGTTATTTTCTCTTATGTTCATTTCCATGTTTCATATGCTAGTTTTCTAGATTCAGTACTTGCTCCCGTCCTGACAGGATAACGTTGTATGTGTCCTTACTGAGGAGGAGTTACTCTGCGACATATATTATGGAGTTACTGCCGAGGACCCGGCTCTGCTTTACGAGGATGTTCCTGCGGGGAACCTCGCCTAGTTGTCTTTTTGTTTTTAGACTTTTTTGAGAGTAGTCATGTATTTAGACTACGTATTTTGTAACTGGATATGTATCCAGTTTTACATTGCAGACTTGTACTTTGGATATTTTACTATATGAGACGACTTTTGTGTTTGGAACATTTATAACTTATATTCACTTATAGAACTGTTAGCACATTTAGTCTTATCATGTTTGTCTTTAGAACAGCTTACTACGTTTTATATCAAACGTAGGCTGGGCATGACTCGGCCTGGCCCAACAATTTGGGTAGCGGGTCGTGACATATTTTTAGTGGTGGCCCACGCAGGTCCTGACTAAATTGTTTGGTTACGTTATTGTACCAAGCATGCCTGCAATTAGAAACTTAAGGTAATTAGACAACATTAGGAATGACGCTTAGAACACCTAGAGGAATGCTAGGATTGCAACATAGGAAAATATCACATGCTTGCTATTATAATTAGATTTTCTTGCCTATGATTGCTTACTTTAACAAGTCCTTATAAGTCCTTTTTTTGTAATTAGATGGTGCTTACTCGTTCATCCCAATATGTTACACCTGAGAATGGCGCACTCCATATCCAGTCAGCTGACCAGTTGACTGATACACCCCCACCTCCACCTACCACATTCCCCCACTCCACAGATCCACAGACCCAGATGCCTCCACCACCTTCCACATTCCAGTCCCAGCAGGCCCCGATACTTCCACCACCCCCTATCATCATACCTACCCAGGCTTCCGTCACACTTGACGGGAACCAGCTGCTCACTATGATCCATGGGTTCCTAACAACCCATCAGGAGCAGACTGCCTTACTCCGCCAGAGCATGGAGCGTTCTGAGGAACGTCCCGTGGTCCCACCACCTGTAGAGCCACGGCAGAGAGCGGGGACAATCAAGGACTTCATGGGTCTGAATCCCAAGGAGTTCTCAGGACTGAGGGCATAGTAGTAGCAGATGACTGGCTAGATTCGGTAGAGAGGAAGCTCCTAGGAGTCAGGATGCCGGGTGACCTCCAAGTCGAGGCAGCGGGATTTTTGCTGATAGACTTGGTAGGAGTCTGGTTCCGGAATGAGCCGTTGTTTGCGAGAGGGAGAGCCACTTGGGATCAGTTCAAGACCCAGTTCAAGAAAAAATTCTTCTCGACCACTGCTAGAGTAGCCATGGGGCTACGATTCCAGAACATCCAGCAGGGGAACCGTTCTGTTGATGACTATGCGGCAGAGTTTAGTCGCCTGAGCCGTTTTGCTCCTAGTCTGGTTGCAGATTCAGAGGAGATGACCCGTAGGTTTTGCCATGGTCTAGTTCCAGACATTGGCATTCTTATAGTGGCAAACGGTACGACTGACTATTACCAGAGCCTAGAGTTGGCCCGGAGCATTGAGGAGCGTCTTCTGTCTAGCAAGAGGTCGGCATCTGTACATCATGAGGGACCGTCCAAGCGTCAGGCTTTCCAGCAGAGAGCACCGACGCCGCACCACAAGACATACCGTCCCCCTACACCACATCATCAGACCCCGCCAGTTAGAGCCCCGGGACCTGTCACGACCCGCACCCGCTTTTCTGGATACGAGACGTGTCCAAGCCAGCCTACGCCGCAGAGTCGGCGGTAGAACGCTGTCAAGCCCGCAAGAATATAAATGCTCAAAAATCACATTTGCTGCTCATTCACAATTCTAAATTTATTACAACATTTACAAGATTTATAATAAAAAAAATACAAGATTTACAGTTAATGAAATTGATACAATTGCTTTCTATTTCTAGGTCGGCCTCAGCATACCCAAGTCTTCCCAGTGCTAAGAGTGATCGTGGCTAAACCTGAAAAATGTTGGTTATCCAGTCAGGATTGGAACAAGTACACAAACCGACGACAATGCAAAACACAATAGAATTGACAAGACATGAAAATAGCATATGAGATATGAAAGCTGTAAGAAAACTGATGACATAGCACGATAGAGAAGTAAACAAGAAAAAACTAATAAAAGACATATATCTAAGTGGTGTGAAATATCATTTTCAACATGTGAACGGCTAGGGGGTAAATACGGCTCACTGCACGTGTCGTGTGCAGCTGCTATCGTTCAAGAATAGACTCATGGAAAAGTTCTGGGTAGTCCACATGTTTACTAAGATATTTCCCCTCCCGACTACTCCGTGTGACGAGCGTGTCAACAAGCAGCAAGATATACGTATAGACATGAAATGAAAAGACTACTATGAATCGGAAAGCAATCAGAAAGTGCACTTGCCTGTCGTCTTGAGTTGGAAACAAGAGTTAGGTGTCGAGTCAGAGTCCACTGAACCTATATTGTAAATCAAGTTTGAATCAATATATATTATACTAAAAATAACTATTTTCAATTCTACTCTTTTACTCTTGCCTTTCACCTGGTTTGTTTGCCCCCCTTGCCCTTCTGTTTCCTGTGTCAAACAGGAATGGATCCTTGTTCTTACTGTCTCTAAGTCCATATTGGTGTCAAGTGAACTCGAAACTGAACTGAGTTCTTATTTATTGGGCTGCTAGATCTGTGAGTTATGTTGCCTATTATTTCCTACCTTCAACTTTAAGCCTGTACTTCCATCTATTTATAGGACATTTCCCTTATATATATATATATATATATATATATATATATATATATATATATATATATATATATATATATATATATATATATATAACTGGTTTGGGTAGAAGACAGGAAAGGTTCTTGTCTAACACTGGGTGTGGAGCTGATATATATATAACAGGGCCTTCGCATAGGAGGGGACTGAAATAATATCTGTATACATAGGGCTGGACTGAGGTGAAGTTATACAATTCAACTGAAACTAAGGGGAAACCACACAGTTAAGGCTTTGGGTTGCTCTCAGAATACTCTAAAGGACAATGAAATTGACAGTAAATTGAGCCTATGATTTGCTGTGATCAAGGCTTCGAAGAAGTAGACCCAATATAAGGGTTGATGGCCAACTGGAATCAGTGAACTGATTCCTGCCAACTCCTTGTCCAGGTATGACTGCTTAAGTTTCTATACTACCTTTCCTCCAGTCTAGGGACTTAACATTGAGTATGGGCAGGGCACCAACCCAATCATAGCACAATCTTCTGCCCCTTGTCTCTTGCGGTGTTTGACTTATGCACGGATATCAGTGAGTTGAAAAACATAGCACATCAATTAACTGAACGATGTATGGCTAAAATAGTGTTGTAGATAGTCTGCCTTATATGAATCCCCTTGACTGGTTACTAAGTTCATAAGAACTGAACTGAAAAGATTACACTCGATCCTAACTCTCCATTCCCCTGTAGAAAATTGAGGCTCCCGGGTATTGTTAAGGACAGCACATACACATGAGGGTGGATTTGATACTTTGTTGGTAAGGGACTGAATCAAACTCTAACTGAACCAATACAGAACATGTAAAGGCTGATCATTAAACCTACTGTCTGATACTCATGCTAGCCTACAACTGATACATGGCAGAAATTAAACTCTTAATGCATAAAAAGATATATACATATACACGTATATATGCAAGGCTACTAAATCCTAAAAGTTGGACTGAACCGAGGTTCAAACAATGGCTGAATGCCATTAGTTCAATGGTTGAATTATTGGATAGGCATGCCTGCTACCTGTTCAGGTATATTTAAACTCTGTTATTTCCTCAAGACACATTCACATATATATACATATCCCAAACTATATAATGTATAGCTTAAGGTCACTAATTTATGTACATAAGTTCATATATGCCTGCCCAATCAAATCTGAGCACTAGGCCTTCATTTCATTCCAGGAAAATATTGGGACAAGTACAACATTAATAACCAATCCCATGAATTTTATGGAACCAAAAGGATACTTAACTTACCACTGCCACCCTCAACTTCTAACTGCCTCACAAAGTATAGTAGGATTATCCAAATGGTACATGGCTAAACTCACTAATGATTGATATAACACAAGACACCCCCCTCTATGTCCTACGTATGGATACACAAATCTGATACACAACACTATACTGACTTCTGATACCAACCTCTATCCTCTGACACGACACTAGGACACTGGCTCAAGCCTATGGCCTAAACATTCGACCAAACAGGGGAAAAATTCCCTGCTGCTGCTGCTAATGCAGCCCTTGCTGCTCTACCCTTTTTCCTTGTGCAGTGGCCAGATTGGCTAAGGCCTGCAGCAGTCCATGGCCTATGTCCTGGTCAACCTCCCCTGTACTGTTATTTGTAGGAACCAAATTGGTTCTCTCCCCCCTTTGACACCTGGTACTACCTGGACTGGAACCAAGTAGTTTAGGAAAAGAAAGGTAGAGCCACAAATTATTGTTTTAAGGATATTAATTCATCTGCACAGTGAGTATCTGATATCAACCAACATGTGAATTTA
Organism: Iris pallida; assembly: GCA_029216955.1. Classification (NCBI taxonomy): domain Eukaryota; kingdom Viridiplantae; phylum Streptophyta; class Magnoliopsida; order Asparagales; family Iridaceae; genus Iris; species Iris pallida. The sequence goes on from JANAVB010028398.1 coordinate 3,711,085, forward strand.
TGGTTTGCAAGCCAAAGGATCTGGAGACAGAACCAGAAGTCGAGTCCCGTATGTGCATATATTGCAATCAATTTAAGTTATCAGATGTGGGATCAAATGTCAAAATATGCACCTCGTTTATTATACTGAACTGGACATACATCACCATCTGAACTTTATAGTGTATACATCCATAACATCTAATGGATGTTAGGAGGATCTATGTCAGTTCCTGGCAGATACTCATGAGTACCCACAGGGTCCTCTAGTTCAGCACTCGTATCCCTCCTTCTCCTAATTCACCCTTGATATTCACAACCTAAGTAACCATCTACTGCACTTGTACAGGGACACACCTGTATGCCAATTGTTATCGAGTGATCCCTCCCATGCTTACATCAACTACCCATGAATCATCCCTGTACCCATACCTAGTAGTCTCTGGTTTGGGCACTAAATCAAACACCTACCTTGTCTCTCCCTTACGTTGATTAAAACAGCAGTAACTAACCTAAGAATGGATTTAATTTATCGAATTCAAGTCAAGATGGGGATGGGTACCTGACAATGATCCGGTTTGCTTCGACTCCTTGAGTGGTCCTTCGATTTGCAGAGCAAGGTCAGGCGGCAGGGAAGAGATTAGGGTTTAGGAAAGGGTAGGGTTCGAGGCGATCTTACCTATAAATACTGGATTTGTCGTCGAGGAGATGGAACCAAATCCTTGGCTTCTCATCCAAGCAGGATTCAAATCCTGCTCACAAAGGGATTTAATCTGCTGGCCGTTTGAATTTAAATAGGAAATTTTACTGAATAGACCCTGAGTTTTAGTTTATTAGTAATACACCCTAAGCCCTTGCTATTCCTTTATTTACTCATAAATCAATATAACCACAATACTCTATACAAAATTTATAATTAATATTTCTATGTAAATAATATTTAGCAAAATAATAATAATAATAAATTGGAGAAAAAATTGGTTCAAGGGCTTACAGGACCCCGACAGTAGCAGCAGCAGAAGGGAGCTATATGTTCTTTCTGCGGAAGATCAGGTCATGACTTCGCCGTCTGTAGGAAGAGGTTGGGGCAGTGCTTAGTTTGTGGGTCTGCCACCCATCAGCTTCGGAACTGCCCAGCAGCGAAGCCTAGAGTACCACTCCCGACTCAGTAGCAGAGGTTTGGACAGCATCTGCAGCAGCAGAAGGGACCTCAGGGGAAGGTTTATAGCCTGGCCCTTGAGCCGGAGCCGGAGCAGGTTTCGGAGCCAGATTACCTAGATGACGTCATCACAGGTCATGTTTATTTGCATACTTTTCTAGCTCTATGCTTGTTTGATTCTGGTGCATCTCATAGCTTCCTATCATTAGAGTTTATGCATAAACACCATCTAGTAGCTTCACCTACTGCGAAGATTAGTAGAGTGATGACGGGAGGAGGACCAGTGCCTATTAGATCTATCTATAGATGTTCTATTTTTATAGTCGGGAGAGAGTTCAGGGGACGATTCTTTGTGATGCCACTCCCCGGTTATGATATCATATTGGGGATGGACTGGCTTAGCTATGCCCATGCATCTATAGATTGTCATGAGGGTAGTATTTTGTTCAGTCCCCCAGGCACAGCACCATTCAGTGTCAGGAGGACAGGGCCGGAGATCAGCCTAGAGCCGAACTGTTGTGCGACAGTTGGGGACGTAGCACCGCCACACCCTATCATTAGGGAGTTTATGGATGTATTCCCAGAGGATCTTCCAGGACTTTTGCCTGACAGAGATGTGGAGTTCACTATAGATTTAGTGCCGGGTTCATCACCAGTATCCCGGGCTTGCTATAGAGTGAATCCCAAGGAGGCAGTAGAGATAAAAGAGCAGATTGATGACCTGTTGAAAAAGGGTTTCATTCGATCCAGTGCTTCTCCATGGGGAGCGCCAGTGCTTTTTGTGCCTAAGAAGGATGGTACAGTCCGGTTGTGTATTGACTACCGGACCTTGAATGCCATCACCATCAAGAACAAATATCCTCTGTCCAGGATAGATGATTTGTTCGACCAGTTGAGCGGGGTGAAGATGTTTTCCAGGATAGACTTGAGATCCGGGTACCACCAGGTGAAGGTTAGGGCAGCAGACATCCAGAAGACGGCGTTCAACACGAAGTACGGGCAGTACGAGTTTCTGGTGATGCCATTTGGTCTCACAAATGTGCCAGCTGTCTTTATGAATCTGATGAATAAGACATTTCACCAGTATCTGGATAAGTTCGTCGTAGTGTTTATCGACGACATCCTGATATACTCGAAGACGCCGGAGGAGCATGCAGAGCACTTGCGGATAGTTTTGGGGATTCTGAGGCAGGAGAGATTGTTTGCCAAATTGCCGAAGTACGAGTTCTTTTTAGACCGAGTGGAGTTTTTCGGCCATGTAGTCACTGGAGATGGAATCTCGGTGGATCCCAGGAAGATTGCTGCAGTTGAGACATGGAAGGCTCCGACGTCAGTTTCAGAGATCAGGAGCTTTCTGGGTTTAGCAGGCTATTATAGAAAGTTCGTCCAGGACTTTGCTAGGATATTTGAACCCATGATAAAGCTGATACGGAAGGACGCAGAGTACATCTGGTCAGAGGACTGCCAGGCAGCGTTTGAGGAGCTGAAGAGGAGGCTGACGACCGCTCCAGTTCTGACATTACCTTCAGGTTCTGGAGGTTTCACCATATACAGTGATGCTTCTGGGAAGGGGCTAGGATGTGTCCTACAGCAGCATGGAAAAGTGATTGCTTATGCATCTAGGCAATTGCGGACTCATGAGAGAAATTATCCTACCCATGAACTAGAGTTAGCTGCGGTGATCTTTGCACTCAAGTTATGGAAATATTACTTATACGGAGAGCGTGTGGAGATCTTTACTGACCACAAAAGCTTGATGCATGTGTTCACGCAGAAAGAGCTGAACATAAGGCAAAGACGATGGTTGGAGTTGATGAAAGACTTCGACATCGATTTACAGTATCACCCCGGGAAGGCAAATGTGGTGGCGGATGCGCTGAGCAGGCATCCGATGGCATGGTACTTGATGATTGATCGGTATTTACGGAAGGATCTGGAGAAGCTCGGTATCGAGCTAGTTCGGCCAGGATCAGTGATACAGATGATGGCGCTTGACATTCAGTCAGGTTTGATGGAGCAGATCAGGGAGGCACAGTCTACAGATGAGAGCCTTCGCAGACTTCGAGCCCAGGCTTTAGTTGGATTGTTGGATGACTTTACTATAGCAGAGGATGGATCCTTGAGGCAGGGCAACCGATTGTGCGTGCCGAAGGGAGAGCTGGTAGAGGCAGTCTTGCAGGAAGCGCACCGATCGAGATATTCTATTCACCCTGGTGCTAACAAGATGTACCGTGACTTACGGGAACATCTTTGGTGGCACGGGATGAAGAGGGATGTATCACGTTTTATCTCGAGATGCCTAGTTTGCCAGCAGGTCAAGGCGGAGCACCAGAGGCCAGCTGGTTTGTTGCAGCCGTTGCCCATTCCTGAGTGGAAGTGGGAACATATTACGATGGACTTCGTTTCAGGGCTTTCTTGTTTTCAAGAAGGGAATGATGCCATTTGGGTCATCGTGGACAGGCTGACAAAGTGTGCGCACTTCATACCCTTCAAGGTGGGGCTTTCCACCGAGAAGTTGGCGGAGCTATACATGCAGCAGATAGTTCGCCTACACGGAGTGTCGGTGAGCATCTTGTCGGACAGAGACAGCAGATTTACATCCCACTATTGGAGGAGCTTGCAGGAGGAGTTGGGCAGTAGGCTCAAGTTCAGTACGGCGTACCACCCGCAGACAGATGGGCAGTCCGATGAGGACGATACAGACACTGGAGGATATGCTGAGGACCTGCGTGCTGGACTTCGGAGGATCTTGGGAGAGCCATCTGCACTTGGTAGAGTTTTCATACAACAACAGCTACCAGGCCAGTATCGGTATGTCTCCTTTCGAGGCGCTTATGGACGACGATGCCGCACACCGCTCTTTTGGGATGATGTTGGAGACAGAGTTATGCTTGGGCCAGAGATGATCACGGATACAGCAGAGAAAGTCGGGATGATCAGAGACAGGCTCAGAGTAGCTCAGGATAGGCAGAAACACTGGACTGATGCTAGTCGCAGGCCGATGGAGTTCGCAGATGGTGATATGGTGCTAGTAAAGATATCACCTACTAGAGGGACGATCCGGTTCGGACGAGGAGGGAAGCTGAGCCCCAGATACATCGGGCCGTTCGAGGTACTTGGCAGGATTGGAGAGGTAGCTTACAGGATTACACTTCCACCCAACCTAGCAGGAGTTCACGATGTCTTTCACGTATCTCAGCTGAGGAGATATGTTCCAGACCCCAGTCATGTGTTAGATCATTCAGAGTTGGAGGTCGGACCGAGCCTTACAGTTTCTGAGCAGCCAGTGGAGATATTAGACAGGAGAGAGAAGAGGCTGAGGAACAAGGTTATACCCTTAGTACGAGTAGCTTGGAGCCGTCACTCTCCAGGTGAATCTACTTGGGAAAGGGAGTCGGATATGAGGGAGAGATACCCTTACCTGTTCGATCCAACCGCTGCGAGGGAACCACCCGTTCCCGCTTGATACCTTAGAGGTTAGTTTCGATCATAGCCTTAGTCATTTGTTTGCATTGCTTGCTATGTTAGAATATTGTCGGGTCTTCAATCCTTGTGAATTTCGAGGACAAAATTTTTCAAGGAGGGAAGACTTGTAAGCCCCTGTTTTTCAAATTTTATTTTAATTAGTGTTAATTAATTTTTAATGTCGATTTTAGCCTTAAAATAATTATTTAGATTTTTAGGAATTTTTTTAGAATTTTTAAATGATTTTTAAATGAGTTTTTAAAATACAAAAATATTAATTTGCAATTTTCTAAATTGTTTTAATATCATTCTGTAATTTTTAGATTTATTTTTATATCAGTATGCAATTAGTGAAATGTCTTAAAGTGTAGAATGCAAATTATATTTGCATTTATACTCTGTTAGGGGCCTAGTTGTAATAACCTAAACTCTAGGGCCCCTAATGCTAAACCGCCATCAACCCCCCCCACGACCTCGGCCACTGGCCCCGACGACAGCCGCCATTTTCGGCCAGCGCACGACGCCCGACCGACCTAGGACCGCCTCAACCCCTATTTAAACCCCCCTTCGACTCCCCAGACCGAGCCCTAACCCTAAACCACCACCACGACCACCCCGACCACCGTAGAGCTTCAACTCCGGCGAAAACCTAGCCGTAGCCCTAGCTCCGACGAACTTCCCGTCCAGCCTCCACATTTGACGTTGTCGCCTTCGACCACCACCATTCGACGCGCCCGGCCAAGGCGAAAGCGTCGCCACCCGAGCGCCACGTCCCGACCGCTCCTCAGCCCGCCAGCCCTCGAAATCCCCCTTCGACGACCGGACACGTGAGTAACAGCTCTTCTCGTGTCATCCGTGTCCCGAAGCCACATGCGTGGTTCGTCAGGACACGGGGACACTAGTCCAGTGTTTGGACACGTGAATTAGCATTCGTACGTGTCGTGCATAGCACGGACACGTAGAAATCCTGTGTCCCTAACTGTCCGAACACAGGATCGATTTTATTATTTTTTTATATAATGTTAACCTAACCTAAATAAACTAATCTAAGCCTAACCATAACACAACCAGCGGGCTGACCCTTGGCCAAGCCCGACCCGACTTAAAAACCCCTCCCGCGCTCTGCTCGAGTTCGAGCCCCCTTACTGCGTTTTTTTTCTTCTTTGTTTTCTGTTATATATATATATTGATATATATTATACATATATTGTATATATATATAT